>BDUI01000020.1:1567897-1579372 GCA_002335545.1 Apodemus speciosus
CATCGCCCGCATCCATCCGCCTGTTTCCCAGATCTTCTCATCTTGATGGTTCATTTATATATGCACTCTTATAAAAAAAAAAAAAAAAAAAAAAATGTGCTTTCCTTGATAGCTCCAAAAGTGGAAGGAAGGGTGAGAGGAAGGGAGGGAGGAAAGGAGGGAGGGAGGAACAACAGAGGAAGGGACAAAGGCAGTTGGTGCAGGAGAGATGGCTCATTAGTTAAGAGCTCTTGCTGCCCTCCAGAAAGTCCTAGTTCAGTTCTCAACACTCAGATGGTGGCTTGAGAATCATCTCTAACTCCAGGGAATCCAGGGCCCTCTTCTGACCTCGTGTGTGTGTGTGTGTGTGTGTGTGTGTGTGTGTGTGTGTGTGTAGATATATACACTAATATAGAAAGGTACAAAACTATAATAAAGTCAATTCACATGAATTTTTATCTTCATATTTGCAAAGGGCTTATATACACGTAAAATATATATTTGTATCTATGCAAATATTTACATATGCATATATAAATACATATGTAAACATATATATAAAAATACATCTTTCTCCCTCCTCATGAGCCCTCTTAAGACCCAGTCACCTGAGGGGAAGTATGTGCCATCTACATACAGGTGAGAATCAGACTCAGGCAGAGATGAAGTGAGCAACCTCAAGTCCACTAGTAAGGCATTGAACTGGGGGCTGTGCCACCAAGGTCTTTTTCCTTACGGAGACCTCAGGCCCCCTGGCTGCCATAGGACAAGTCCATCAACAAGCCAGCAGCACCTCACAATTCATAGCTGCCAAAATGGTTGCTCTAGTCGCACAAAACTGCCCCGGCAACCAAACTTACCAGCAATGGCAGAAAATACGAGCACTCTGGACTCTGGAGGAAGCTAAGATGCCTGTAATAAGTTCTCGTTAAAAGAGTTGGAGATCTGCTCTCCTTGGAGGGACTTCTACAGTGGGAGCAATTTGCTGTCTACTTACTGCCCTGAGAACCGCTGTCAGAATAAAACCCACAGAGGCAGTTAAGGCTTTGTGTAAGAGAATAGATGGGTTCTAGAAACTTCTTTGAAATTCGTTTATGTTTTCAGGGGAGAGGAAGAGGGATGGTTTGTGCCTGTTCGTGTTCTGTTTCAAACTTGCTTCCGTCCATTCCCTACGGCCTCATGTTATTATGGATTTTTAGTGATTTATTTTTATGTTTCACCTAAACCTCTTGATCGTTGTGATGTGCGGATTTTTGGTGTAGTTAACTTCAGTACATGATGTTCTTTATTAATATAATAAAGTCGATCTTAAAAATCAACTTCGAGTGGTCTGGAGAGATGGTACAATGCTTAAAAGCAGTTGTCCTTCATGCAGAAGACACAGGTTCAAGTCCCAGAACCCATCTGCTGGCTCCCAACCATCCATACCTTCAGTTTCAGGGGAACCCAGTGTCTTCCGGCCTCCAGGGCACTGCCTGTCTGAGGTACACAGCCATACATGCACACAAAAATCGACTTTGAAGTAATTTTTTCTACTATTTTTTTCTGATTTCTCCAGAAACATTTGCTTTAGGGAAAAAAAAGAACTTTTAAAAGTGAAGGAAATACACAAAGCAGAGAGGAAAGCCACCGGCCTATCAGCACCGAGCAAAATGAACTTTTCGGCCTTTCTCCTTCCAGTTATTTCCTGTGTGCATTTCTTCAGCTTTCCGTAGATAAGATTACAGTGTGTATACAGTGATACGCTGCATTTCCCCTCATTCAGTCTTTCTGGTGTGAACTTGAGAGCAGATGTTTTCCATCCCCTTTAACCCTTATTAGATGCAAGGTAATGTCTTTGGGCAAATTGCTTGCGGTTATCAAGCTGGTCTTTGGCCACAGGAGAGATGACTCAGTTTGGTGGCCAAATGTCCTGACTCTGTAGTGGGGCTGTCTGACTTTGAAGTCTGACTGCTTTATAACCTTAGGAAAAACTGACTTACCCTCTTCTGGCTCTTTTTCCTTGCTGTAAGATAAAGATTGGGGTTGTTCTAAAGACTAAGTAAGTGGATTGTAAGAGCTAACAGCAATGCCTGGCACAGGAAGGTTGGAACCAATATAGTGACATCTACTAGGGCATCCTTCTAGTTGGCCTCTCTTACAGCAGGACAGCAAGGCTGTTTCCAAAATTTCATCTATTCTAAATGGTTTGCAGTAAGTCATTTGCTATATGCATGAGGGGAAGAAAGATGAATTACATCTTATTGGGAACGGACCAGACATCAATAAGATATGCTATTCATATCTTGATTTAAAAGCGCATCCATACAATACGCAAGATATTCTCTCTACATTTTTGTAATGAGATATTTCTGCATGTCACCCATGTGCACAGAGACCACACAAATGTCCAAATGTGACCAACCAATCCGGCAGTAGGGGCAAGTGACATTGATTCTCCTTCACACTTTGCAACTGGAAACCCTGACGAGTAAGTAGTGCCCATTTGAGGGGACTGTTGTGAACATAAGGGTGGCGTCTGTAAAGCAGGCACAGAACCATGTGCTTTATAACGAGTACTGTAACCCAATGGCAGCCGCATGCCAGGCACGGAGCTTAGCCCTTTGCAGACACCGGCTCCGGAGCCTTGCCAGATGAGTGGTACCGACTGGATTAGTTGTGTTTTACAGCTCGGGCAGTAGGGAAGTAAGCAACACCATCAGACCACAGGCAAGTGGTGAAGCTGGGTTTGTAACCAAGACTTCAAACCAACTTCAGTAAGCCGACGGCAAGAGGAGTATTCTGAGAACCTCCCCAATCATAGCTTATCCCCATGAACTTTATACATTTCTCTGAAAAAAAAGAAAAGAGCTGATTTTTTACAAAATCCACACCTTGCACAGTGTAAGTGAAGGGTAAGGTATACAACATTGTACACCCGGCTCTCATGCCCACCCTGCCAAGGTATTTTCTTTCTGACCTACCCTGTAGGTCACAGCCAAGGTATTTTCCTTCCGGTGTTCAATTTCCTACTTAAGGGAGTACAGGCAGGTAGACTGTGAATCTAAGCACGACTGAGCAGCAAAACCTGCATTCCCTCCCTCCTGCAGATCAGTGCCGTGTGCAGGTAAGCTCTCCAGTGAGAAGCGGACCGGGTCAGCATAGGTTACCTCCAGAATTTCTGACACCTCTCAGAGAAAACCTTCCTCACTGTGAAGCATCAGTCACTGATGCTTGAGTACAGCAGAACTCTGTCAACGAGAGAGCTCTGTTCCTGTGGCCGTCCTTGAGGGAGGGACCCTTTGCCACAGGCATAGAAGCTTCACACTATCTAAACAGACAAGCCGGCCGTGCCCCGTCCACATTCTTCCTCAGGACCGTCACCCAACAGTAACTGGGCACAATCAGCAGAACGATGAGCCTTATTCTTTCTATTATCGTATGTGTGTGAATGATGTGTGTGTGTGTGTGTGTGTGTGTGAGAGAGAGAGAGAGAGAGGGGGGGGGGGCCTGTGTGTGTGCACACATCTGTGCTATGGTGCATGTGTGGGAAGTCAGAAGATAACTTCCCAGTATTTTTTTTCCTTCCACTTGGGTTCCAGGAATTGAACTCAGATCATTAGGTTTGCTTGGGCAACAAATGCTCTTACATACTGAACCATCTCAAAAATCCAATAAATTGTAGAAAATTTATTAAAAAGACATATTTCTGCATCACTGGGATTTTCCCTAAAGTCTGCTTGCTTCCCGGGATACTACATCTGTTTTCTAGCCTATCTTTGAATAGAGCATGATGTAAACCTTTGACAGCTTCTAATTTGAGCCCCACATGTTTCAGCCCTGGTGTCACCTGGCAGGGGCTGATGAGGGCGCCATAATTTGAATTAATTCACAACCAGCCGAGCTAAATTCTAAGTGTGGGGATAATCAGATATGTGTTTGGAAATCACTGGCCGCATTCAGTGCCGGAAACAGCCCATGCTTCGTGCAACACTACCCATTATAGCCTCGCTTGGTGATGTCATAAGACATTCAGCTGTCCAGTTCAATTAGCAAGCGTACGGTGCATAATGATAACAGCAACCTGATAGGTTCGGAACACTACAGGTCATGACCTGAAGGCCTCGAAATGACTCTGTCTGAAAGGCAAAGGCTTCCAATCGTGGCCACAGATGCTGAAGATTTGGGAGTGCTTGTGTTGAGAAAGTGGGGGTGCAGGCACATGTATTAAATATACACAGTGATGCTTAAAAGCCTGTATCAGATCTGTGTGGGGTCCCAGTAGGTGACTATCATCCCAGAAAACAAAACATCATCCGTCCAACACAGTCAGCTCCTCAGTGCAATGCTTTTCAGACTCTTAGGAAAGAGGGATAGTAAAAATCTTTACCTTGCTCAGAATAGATCCAGCAGTCACAATCCCACAACCAGAGTAAGCTACTGAACAGAGAATTGATTATGGAATCTGAGCTCATCCATGCTTGGCTAAAGAGAATTGGATGCTTGCTATCCAGTTGAAGAAGGATTTCTGAGTGATTCCTACCTACATCTTCCCATCGATCCGTATCACACAGATAAATCTAAGGCTGGAAGACTACACTGGCCTGCCAAAAGTCACCTAGGAAATCAGCAGCAGAGTTTGGCCAAGTATCCATATCTTCGGGCCCTGTTTTAGATATTAATAAGAAACCAGAGGGCAGCTCTGCTAAATATCTATAGAATCGAAGGTGAGGAACACCAGAAACTGCTGCGGACCTTCCRTAAAGAGACCTCCAAGAGAAAGGGAAAACCTGCTCATAGCTCTCTGACTTGTCTTGGTACCCAGGGATTGTGAGGAATATTTTCAGCCTGCCTCTTTGCAGTGATGGGAATGGAGTATAAAATGATATCTGGAGACAGCAGGGCAGGGGAGGAAAGGCCAGATGGAGCTCAGTGATGCTAGAAGAGGGACGCCTCGCACCTGAGGAACTCTTAGGTGCAGATGGACTGAGATAGCCCCTTCCCCTCACCCTCTGGGGTTTGTTTGTTTTGTTTTGTTTTTTTTACCCCATAGAGGATGCGGTAGTTTACAGCTTTTCGTTTCTCATTAGCTAGGATAAGGTTTTTCAATTGTTGGCTCCTAAAAGAAAATAGAGCATGGTAACCTTAGAAGCTGGGTACTCCAGAATGATCTGAGTGAACACAATGACTTACTCGAATTACTAAACCAACAACCAAGCTATGAGTCATGGGAAATTAGATAACATTAGAACAATGGGCTAAAGGCTGTCCCTAGTGCAGGGCCAGCACTGACAATTGAATTAGGAGGTGTGTGACTTCAAAGCCACACTTCTGAGAAACCATTCCTTCCAGACTTTCCTTGAATCCTTGTATGCAAAGTGACTAGGTTTTGGCCATCTGAACATCCTTCCGATGACATACCTTGTCTCTCTTCGCTGTCACAAATACAACCGGTCACACAAGCCATTCACCAAGGCCCTCCTTCAACTCGGCTCTCCTGGGAAACTTCAGATGGACAACCCTTCCTTCCTCAAAGTCTTAAGCACTGCCAAATTTCCCTAGGCCACAGTTTCTTTCTATTATTCACCCATGGCTCAGGAAGCACTGCTGGAGAGGAAGGGGAAGGAACGTAAGAGCCAGAGGGGAAGGAGGACACTGAAGAAGCAAGGCCTTCTAGACACAGCAGGACAGTGCGCAGAAGAACTCACAGAGACCACTCGTCTAGACACAGCAGGACAGTGCGCAGAACTCACAGAGACCACCGGGCAGTATGCACAGGGCCTGCACCAGTCCACACCAAAGCTATCTCCAACTGAGAATCACTTGCAAATGGAGGAATCGTTCCCCCAAGGCATCTCCTTGGGAGAACAAGTTACTTTAAGGGTAGGCTGCAAGCCCAGAAGGTAGATGTGCAATAGAAAACAACCTCAATGGCCTCTTTGGCGGTTTCCTGTCTCATACTATCATGTCAAGGCTGTTTTCTTTTTTTTTAATTTTATCCTTTCATTTATTTTATTTTATTTTCTATCTTTTTTCACACTGAAGATCCTTTGTGCATACACACACACACACACACACACACACACACACTTCTGGTTTTATGTTTTTATGGGATTCCCTAGAGTGTGAGTAGGTCGCTACATCTCTGTTTCTTAGTATATTTTCTTCTGTTTGTTGTGTCCTATCCTGATCTGGTTTTGTTTTATCTTAATAATATATTCTATTGGTATCCTTTAGAAGCATGTTTGTCTTCTAATGAGAGGTAGAAAGGAATTGGATCCAGATAGGAGGTGAAGTACATTCAAAAGATGTGGGACATTCAGGTGGTTTCCTAACATTTAACTCTGAAATCACAGTCACCACCTAAGACCAGAGAACTGCTGCCACAGCAGGGGTCTGCCCAAGTGATTACTCATCACCAGGTTAGAAAAACTTAGGGTACTGAATGAGATTGGGTCCATCGACACTCTATGATGAATTGGGGTGGGGGTCATTTTTTCAGTAGTAAAGCCACTAAGCTAGCGGCCAATTCTCTAGTAAATAGCCAACCATGCTCATATTAGCAACCCTAATCAAAGTCAGTGGGTCACAAAACAAAAACAAAAAAGACATGAACATAGGAAATGAACTAGATAGGAAGAAATGGGTGAAGAATAAAAGAGGGTAATGTGGGGACAGAGAGATGGCCTAGTAGTTAGGAACACTTGCTATTCTTCTGGAGGACAAGGGTTCAATTCCCAACATCCACCTGGTAGTTCATGCCATTTGTAATTTAGCTCTAGAGGATTCCACATTCTCTTCTGGCCTACATAGGCACCAGGCAAACACATGGTTCACAGATATACATGTGAGCAAAACTATATACGAAGGAAGGAAGGAAGGAAGGAAGGAAGGAAGGAAGGAAGGAAGGAAGGAAGACAGAGAGGAGTAATGAACTCCTGGATATGATCAGAATATATTATACACATGTATGGAGTTGTCTAAAAATACATTTTTAAAGCCAGGACTGGGGAGGTAGCTGAGCAGTTGAGAGTGTATTCAGCTCTTGCAAAGGACTGGAGTTCAATTTCCAGCACCCACACCAGCAGCTTATAACTGCCTGTAACTCCAGCTCCATGTGAATGTAATGCCCTTCTAACCTTTGAAGATTCTACACTTTCCACATCCCTCTCCCACAGACAGACAGACAGACAGACAGACAGACAGACAGACACACACACACACACACACACACACACACAAGGACATAATTTTAAAATAAAAAAAAATTTGTTAAAACTAAGGTAATACTGGGAGATTATTCCACATTCATAGAATTCAAAGATGATTTTGTTTCCCTTGTAACGAGGCTGACCCAAGAGTGGTCAAGAAATGGCCTGTGTTTAACCGTTACTGATCAAGCAAAGTCTGGGCTCCACAGTCCAGATTTATCTCTTTCTGCTGCCTTCTAGAAACCTGCTAATGTCCTTGCTGAGTAACACCTATGAACTAGTTACACGCTTCTTGGAGACTAAGAAGACAAAGGCTAAAGTTCAGACTTACAAAAGGTCATTGAACAGGAAAACAAAATTGCTCCCAGACAGCCACAAAGATACTTCATAACTCAGAGCTAAGTGGGAATAATAATACAAGAACTAAGTGGGCATCCCAGACTATACCAATCTCTGAGAGGTGAGAAGTATTCAGCCAAGAGTCTGTTGACATTGGGAAACATTTTATTTGAGAAACATGTTTCTCTCTGAGAAACTCAGAGGATATGTAAACCTAGATGGTTTACATCAGTTGCTAGATATGATCCCTTAATGCAATCAAGAGACACTGTAACCAGGTATATGAGGCTGTTGCTGTTCAAAACTCCTTTAATATATAAAAGTACACTCTAAGAAATCCTAAGGGGCATAGTACAGCAAGGACAAAACTTGGTAACAGCCCTTTGTTGTCATTATCAACTGTTACACAGTATGCACAATTGTATCTGCTAGGCACAATTGTATCTGCTAGGCACAATTGTATCTGCTGTGCTTGGACACAGTTAGCAAGGCAAAAGCATGAGATAGAAGTGGAGACTGAAGTCACACAACCATCACGGCAGGAAGCCATGTTCAGTGTGCAGGTAGACATAGCGCTGAAAGAGCTGAGAGTTCTACATCTTGATTGAAAGGCAGCAGGACACTGTCCCACCAGGAACAGTTTGAGCATAGAAGATCTCAAAGTCTGACTACATGGTTACACACGTCTTTCAACAAAGCCAGACCTACTCCAACAAGGCCACACTTCCTAATAGTGCTTGGGTCAAGCATTAAAACACATGAATCCATGGAGTCATACTTATTCAAACCACCACATTCCACTTTCTGGCCCCCATAGGCTTACAGCCATGATATAATTCAAACTGCATTTAGTCCATCTTCATAAGTTCCCATAGTCTACCACAGTCTCTACAATGTTCTAAAGTCCAAAGTTCAAAGTCTCTTCTGATATTCATGTAGTCTCTTCACTGTAACCCCTTTAAGATCAAAATTTTTAAAAAAAAAATCACATACTTCCAAACTATAATGGCAAAAAATGTACATTATCATTCCGAAAGATAGGAAAAAGCACAGTGAAATATAGGAAAGTCACACGACCATCATGGCAGGAAGCCATTTTCAGTGTGCAGGTAGACATGGTGCTGGAAGAAATACTGGACCTAAATAAGACCAAAAACCAGCTGGGCAAACTCCAAATTCTGCATCTCCATGTCTGATGTCAAAATGTTCTTCAGATCTCCAACTCCTTTCAGCTCTGTTGACTGAAACACACTTACTTCTCTTGGGCTGTTTCCGCTCCCCATTAGCAGCTCTCCTTGGCAGGAATCCTACAGCTCTGGCATCTCTAACATCTTGGGGTCTCCAAGGCAACCCAGGCTTCACCTTCACGGCTTCACACAATGACCTCTCTGGGACACCCTGCCCCACTTCTGGCCTCAGTGACTTTCCTTAGTCATAAAGGGAGATTCCATAACCCAATCCAATACTTTAGAGCTGAGAATTCTTGACTCTAAACCCAGAATCATGTGGCCAAAGCTGCCAAGTCCTGCTGCTTGCTGAGGCTGGAGCATGCCCCCCTTGTTCAATTACATCTTCACCAGCTTTCTATTTTCAATGGTTTATTTCACTGCCTAAGCTTAACAATTCTGGAATGTGCTACGTAGAACAGGCCGGCCTTGAGTTCAGAAATCTGCATGCTTTTGTCACCTGAGTGCTGGGATTAAAGGTGTGCTCCATCTCGCCTGGACCTAAGCTTTTCTTTCATTCCTTTTACAAAGAAGCTTAGCTGTGTGGGATCTTTCTCTGAGATCAGCACTCCCTTAATTTCAGTTAATATCTTTAATCTGTTTATCTCCTTGAACACAGTATTTAGCTCCATTCCACTTCCGGATGCTGCTTTAACCCTCAAATCATACGTTGTGTATTTTTCGCTTCTCAGTTTGCTATGTTTCATCAAAACACTCTTCATAAGAGTGAACCACAGTACAGAGTCTATAATAGACTGTTTTAAAATTTCCTTGCCAATGCAATTAATCTAAATTTCTTGATCTTAACCTCAGGCTGACTCCTTGGACAAAGACAAACAGCAACCACATTCTTCATCAAAATATCACAAGAATGATCACTAACGTCCTTAAATTTTTCTCCTCTGAGCTATGTCCCAAAAGTCCAAATCAGCCTCATCATCACTGTCTTACATGTTCCTACTAGAATAGTCCATCAAACCCCACTTAAAATTTTAATCTGCTTTTAAAGTTCACAGTCCCAAAGTCCATATTCCTCAAAATAAAACTACTCAGGCCTATCACAGAAATACCCCACTCCAAGTACCATCTTCTGTCTTAGTTGGAGTTTTATTGCTGTGAAAAGAAACCATGACCAAGACAACACTTATAAAGAAAAACATTTAATTGGGGCTGGCTTACAGTTCCAGAGGTTCAGTCCATTATTATGCCAGGAAGCATGGTAGCAGGCAGGCAGACCCAGTGCTGGAGGAGCCAAGAGTTCTACACCTTGACCTACAGGCAGCAAAAGGAGGCTGAGGTGCCACACTGGGTATAGTTTGAGCATAGGAGACCTCGAAGCCCATCTCCACAGTAATACACTTCCTCCAAGAAGGCCAGGGCCACACCTCCTAACACTGCCACTCCCTATGAGCAATGCATTCAAATACACGAGTCTGTGGGAGCCATACCTATTCAGAGCACCGCAAAATGTAACACCGGACATTTCTCCAAAGAACCTGATCATTCAAGCAACATGATGCGTAGGAAACAAGACTATAGGTAAGAAAAGGGTACTCAGATGTGTGCTTTAGTTGAAGTTAAAGGTGTGATTTCTTTTGAGACAGACTCTTACTCTGTAGCCCATGCTGGCCTCAAACTCTCAGTCTACACTTACCCTATTTCAGCAACTTTAATTCCTAGGATTGCAAGTGTCCACCACCACGCCTGGTAACCTTAATGGTTAAAAAAAAAAAAGACCATTGTTTTATTCATGTGTTATATAAATAAATGTGTTTAATAAAAATAAATAATTTCATTTGTTTATGTGTGCCTGCTTAATTGTATGTGTATCATAAGTGTGCGGATTAGGAAGAGGCGTTGGAAACTGGAATTCCAGGCAATTGTGAACAGCACAATGTGAGTGCCAGGAACCACACTGTCCTCTGCAAGAGAAGCAAGTACTCTCAGCCACTGATCCATCTCTCCAGTTCCAATACTAATGCTTTACAAATGCATCTTTCACTTCCCTTAACTTTAGCACAGACAGAAAGCAATAGTCATAGACACGGCAGTATGCATTCCAAATATCTTACCATTCCGAACATCTTACACACGTTAACGTACCCAATTCTGTCAGTTACACCAGAAAACAGTGTGTTACCAGGCTCATTTTACGATAAAGGAAATGAAATATAAAAGCATTAGCTAACTCACCCAAAGTCCCTATTTTAGCAAGCCATAGATCTGACCTCAAACCCAGATAGTATGAATCCACAGCCCCGTGACCTTCTTCCCATCTTCCCTATCTTCACTGAGCATGTGAAGAAGCCAGAGTGATATGGCACAAATGGTGGGTGGGAACCTGGCAAACTGAAGTGTGTGTGCCCTTGCCCATTTCCAGGACACTTGGCATCTATTTCTTTCAATAAACTGTGTGCAGCCAAAGCAAGTACCTTCCAACTTGGCCCAGGCCATAAAAGAGTTAAAGTCTGTATCCCATGCCCATGCCCTCCCAGAGTGTAAAATTACTCATTTTTAAGTTCAGGAATCAGTTGAAGTTTACTTTTTGCTTATCATTTATGTTTAGTCAACAGAATCCAAAAAGCATTTAAAAATTTTAATTTTGTTTGTTTTTTGTTTTGTTTTGTTTTTCTAGGCACGGTTTCTCTGTGTAGCACCTCGCTGTCATAGGAGACCTCGAAGTTACTTTGTACACCAGGCTGCCCTCAAACTCACCTGCCTCTGCCTCTGCCTCTGCCTCT
>BDUI01000020.1:1595543-1622492 GCA_002335545.1 Apodemus speciosus
AGAGAGAGAGAGAGAGAGAGAGAGAGAGAGAGAGAGAGAGAGAGGAATTTCCAGAGCCTGGGATACATTTCTTGATGCGGCCCTGCTGGCTCAGAATGTCCTGAAAGCTATCCCTGTTTAGTCACCTTTTCCAGGAAAAGTTTTTGAGCGTGTTGGCATGGTTACACCCAGGAGTTTTGGTGGTTGGCGTAGGTATGGTCTTGCCCTTTCCTGTTGTCCTAGCTCAAACTGTACTGGTTTCTGTCCAATTGTATTAATCACAACAATTATAGCGCCTGTGTCCGCCAGCACCTTGTCCATCTAGTCTTGACACTTACCTTTAGTCGAAGTCTTCTCTGTCAGCCCACAAGCTTTCACATCTTTCTGCTTTGAATTTTCGCTACAGGTCTCACTAAACGTGGTGAGCAATAACCGTAAATGCTGTGCCGTCTTGTCTCCGTCAATTAACTTCATTTCTTTGAAACTCAGCCGCATTCTTTTTTTTTTTAATGTGGCAGAATACAACCAGATTCTTTGCCAAAATAGAATAATAATGGCTTTAATCTAAGTTCCCTGTTTCTTTCTGAAACTTACTGACCCTGGTGTTCACTGTACACATATCTCTCTGCATTTTGGTCTTCAAAACTCTCCCACCGGATCATTTGTCCCCTCAAGTGACACACTCAGCACTCTAGCGCTTCTCCCTTTCATAGCTCCAAACTCTCCCACATTCACTCCACAAACCAGTTCCAAAGACGGAGAACCCACGCGGTCGGGCACGTCGGAGCATCAAGCCGACGTTGGAAGCAATGTCCTGTGTTAGTTACTTCTTTCGTCGCTGAGAATAAAAAGAGGAAGCACACTACACATCAGTGCTCATCTTTCTTTGCTTACTGATTGCAGATTCCATTCAAACAGCTGTTTCCCTTGCCTGCTACCGAGACTCCTGCTCCCTCAAACCCTAAGCTCAAACAGACCCTTCCTTACACTGCGTTGTCAAGCGTATGTTGTCACAGCAAAGATAAATATAGAGTGGCTATAGCGGCATGAGCTGTTGCGCAGGGTCATCTGATTTGGTTTGTATGTTTGATTTTCTCGTGTGCCACGCCCATGCGGCTTTTATTATGATGGACGAGTCGTGTAATTTGGTGGCAGGTATTTTGTTGACTCTGGCACTGTTCCTTCTGTTACGAATTTCTGTGGCTCTTCAAGATCCTTAACTTTAGGATTATTGCCTCTAGTTATGTGAGGAACATCGTTAGGATTGCATGGAGTCTTTAGATCACTTCCAGTCATAAAACCATTTTCACAATGTTGGGTCAGTTCTGCCCATTCCAGAGCTGGGAGGGCCTTCTATTTTTGAGTGTTTTTTGTTTGTTTGTTTGTTTGTCTGTCTGTCTGTCTGTTTTTTCTGGTTTTTTATTTTTGAGACAGGGTTTTCCTGTGCAGCCTTGGCTGTCCTGGAACTTGCTCTGCAGACCAGGCTGGCCCTGAACTCACAGAGATCCACCTGCCTCTGCGTCCCAAGCACTGCAACCAAAGATGTGCGCCACCAGCACCCAGTGCTTTTTCTATTTATTTTTTAATACCTCACATAGTTTTCATTGTAAACAGTTTTGCTTTTACCTCCACAGCTAGGCTTATTCTTTATTTTAACCTCTTGTGAATGGAAATTTTTCTGATTTCTTCTTGAACTGTCCATTATTGACCTATGGAAAAACTACTGAGCTTGCTAACTAGGTTTTCATACCTTCTTACTTTGCTAAAGGCAGCTAGCAGGCCTGAGAGCTTCCTCACAGAGTCTTGGGTTGTTTTTTAACTATCAGCACAGATAATTTGCAAATATGAGTAATTTGACTTCTTACTTTCCTCTCTCTCTCTCTCTCTTACACACACACACACACACACACACACACACACACACACACGCGCGCGCGCGCATTGTCCTAGCTAAGGCCTCAAGCACTAAATTGAACAAGAGTGAAGGGGTGCAGTCTTTTCTTCCAGGTTTTCAAGGACTAGTCTCCTCATTTAGTCTAACACTGGCCAAGAGTTTGTTCTGTACATCCCTTATTATGCTGAGTTGTGTTCCTTTCATTGCTAACTTCTTCACAGAAGAGAAAGGCTTGGTAGAATTGCACACTTGCTGTTGGAAGACTTCTCATGACTGTTCAATCTCATTGATCATTGAAGACCTGTTTGTCTGTTTTTTTATCTTCTGAATGTAATTGTTAAAGAGCATATGTGTCTAGGAATTTATCAGTTCATTTCTCTTGCACTGTGAAGTGTCTAGGAATATAAGTTTCAGGATATATCCTCGTGACTCTTTATATTGTATTGGAATCAATAGACTGCCCCCTTTCACCTCTAATTTTATTGATTTGGGCCTTTTATTAGTTTAGCCATGTTTATCAATTTTATTTAGTTTTTCTTTTAAAAAAAAACTTTCTGAATTGTCTTTGCAGTGTGTCTATTTCAGTCATTCTACCCTGATTCTTACTGCGTCCTAATGCCTATTACTTTGAGGTTTAGATTTTTCTTGTTTTTTCCAAGGCCTTGAGGTATATCTACAGGTTATTTGCTTGCTATTCTGAATGAAATTTTAAATAACATTTTCTGATATTTTAAATAAATGTAATATTTTAATTTTCTCTCTGCTTTATTTTCAATGAAGCAGTAATTGCTAAAGAATGTAAGGTTCAGACAGATGTAAGAATTTTCAACAAAATACTTGCCAATCGAATTCAAGAACAATCAAGATTATACACGATGAACAGGATAATTTCATCTCAGTACTTCAAGATTCATTCAACATATGCAAATCAATTATGTAGAAATAAACTTAAGGTCAAAACTTACATCATCATCTTGAGAGATACAAAAAAAAAGGTATTTGATAAAGTTCAACGTCCCTTCATGATAGTCTTTAAAGAGACTAAGGACAGGTTGAACACAACTCAAAATAATAAAGATCATATGTGACAAATCTATTCTAAGGTTATACTTAACGTGAGGAAAACTGAAAGCATTTTTACAACAATCTGGAATGGAAAAAAAAAAGGTGCCTGTCCTCTCCACACTTAAAATATCGTGTTTGAGGTCTTAGCTCAGCCAATAAGTCAGACAACATATATAAAAGGGACACAAATAGAAAAGAAAGAAGTAAACGTGTCCTTATATCTAAATGATATCCTCTGTATAGAAAAGACCTTGCGGACTCCACCAGAAATAGTTTAGATGTGCTAGTCACTTTCAGAAAAATTGCAAATACAAAAATCAACATACAAAAAGTAGGAGGAGCTATAGATGTCTCAGTAGTGGAGAGCACTGGCTCTCACTGAGGATCCAAGTTCGCGTCCTAGCACCCACGTGGAGGCTTACAACCATTTACAGCTCCAGTTCAAGGGGACCCAGTGCCCTCTTATTGACTCTGTAGGCACCAGGCACACCTCTGGTACACATATACACACATGCAGGCAAACAAACAAACAAACAATAAATAAATACATTGAATTTCTTTTTTATTTTAATTTATTTACATTTCAAGTGTTACCTCCTTACCCAGTTTCCTCCTCTCCCAGAAATTCCGTCTCCTATTCCCTGTCCCACTGCTTCTACGAGTGTGTTCTACATATCCACTCCCACCTCCCTGCCCTGGGATTCCCCTACACTGGGATATCTATCAAACCTTCATAGGAGCAAGGGCCTCTCCTCCCATTGATGTCTGACAAGGCCATCCTCTGCTACATATGCAGCCAGAGCCATGTGTACTCTTTGATTGGTGGCTTAGTTACTGGGAACTCTGGGGGGTCTGGTTGGTTGATATTGTTGTTCTTCCCATGAGCTTGCAAACCCCTTCAGCTCCTTCGGTTCTTTCTCTAACTCCTCCATTGAGGTTCCTGCTCTCAGTGCAATGGTTGGCTGCAAGCATTCGACTCTGTATTTGTAAGGCTCTGACAGGGCCTCTTAGGAAACAGCTATATCAGGCTCTTTAAGCAAGCCTTTCTTAGCATCCACAATAGTGTCTGGATTTGGTGAATGTATCTGGGATGAATCCCCAAGTAGGACAGTCTCTGGATGGCCTTTCCTTCAGTCTCTGCCCCACACTTGGTATCAATGTTTGTTCCCGTATTTTAGTCCCCTTTCAAAGAAGGACCAAAGCACCCACACTTTGGTCTTCCTTTTTCTTGAGCTTCATGTGGTCTGTGAATTGTATCTTGGGTATTCCGAGCTTTGGGGCTAATATCCACTTATCAGTGAGTGCATACCATGGGTGTTCTTTTGAAATTAGGTTACCTCACTCAAGATATTTTCTAGTTCCATCCATTTGCCTAAGAATTTCATGAATTCATTGTTTTTAATAGCTGGGTAGTACTCCATTGTGTAGATGTACCACATTTTTTGTATCCATTCTTCTGTTAAAGGACATCTGGGTTCTTTCCAGCTTCTGGCTATTATAAATAATGCTGTTATGAATATAGTGGAATATGTGTCCTTGTTATATGTTGGAGCATCTTTTGGGTTTATGCCCAGGAGTGATATAGCTGTGTCAGGTAGTACTATGTCCAATGTTCTCAGGAACCACCAAACTGATTTCCAGAGTGGTTGTACCAGCTTGCAATCCCACCARCAGTGAAGCAGTGTTCCTCTTTCTCCACATCCTCACAAGCATCTGCTGTCACCTGAGTTTTTGATACTAGCCATTCTGACTGGTGTGAGGTAGAATCTCAGGATTGTTTTGATTTGCATTTCCTTGATGGCTAAGGATGCTGAACATTTCTTTAGGTGCTTCTCAGCCCTTTGAGTTTCCTCAGTTGAGAATTCTCTGCTTAGCTCTGTTCCCAATTTTTTAAATAGGGTTATTTGGTTCTCTGGGGTCTAACTTCTTGAGTTCTTTGCATATGGGATATTAACCCTCTATCAGATATATAGGATTGGTAAAGATCTTTTACCAATTTGTTGGTTGCCATTTTGT
The DNA here is from genome assembly GCA_002335545.1 of Apodemus speciosus. Lineage (NCBI taxonomy): Eukaryota > Metazoa > Chordata > Mammalia > Rodentia > Muridae > Apodemus > Apodemus speciosus. The sequence goes on from BDUI01000020.1 coordinate 1,600,498, forward strand.
CCTATTGGCAGTGTCCTTTGCCTTACAGAAGCTTTGCAATTTTATGAGGTCCCATTTGTCGATTCTTGATCTTAGAGCATAAGCTGTTGGTGTTCTATTCAGGAAATTTTCCCCTGTGTCCATGTGTTTGAGAATTTCCCACACTTTCTCTTCTATTAGATTCAGAGTATTTGGCTTTATGTGGAAGCTCTTGATCCACTTGGACTTGAGCTTTGTACAGGGAGATAAGAATGGATCAATTTGCATTCTTGTACAAGTTGACCGGCAGTTGAACCAGCATGATTTGTTGTCTTTTTTCCACTGAATGGTTTTAGCTCCTTTTCAAAGATCAAGGGACCATAGGTGTGTGGGTTCATTTCTGGGTCTTCAATTCTACTCCATTGTTCTACCTGCCTGTCACTGTACCAATACCATGAAGTTTTTAACACTATTTATTGCTCTGTAGTATAGCTTGAGGTCAGGAATGGTGATTCCCCCAGAAGTTCTTTTATTGTTGAGAATAGTTTTCACTATCCTGGTTTTTTTTTTATTTTTATTTTTTTGTTATTCCAAATGAATTTGAGAATTGCTATTTCTAACTCTGTTATGAATTGAGTTGGAATTTTGATGGGAATTACATTGAATCTGTAGATTACTTTTGGCAAGATGACCATTTTTACTCTATTAATCCTGCCGATCCATGAGTATTGGAAATCTTTCCATCTTCTGAGGTCTTCTTCAATTTCTTTCTTCAGAGACCTGAAGTTTTGTCATACAGATCTTTCACTTGTTTGGTTAGAGTCACAGCAAGATACTTTATATTGTTTGTGGCTATTGTGAAGGGTGTCATTTCCCTAAATTCTTTCTCACCTTGTTTATCCTTTGAGTTTAGGAAGGCTACTAATTTGCTTGAGTTAATTTTATATCCAGCCACTTTGCTGAAGTTATTTATCAGCTTTAGGAGTTCTCTGGTGGAGTTTTGGGGGTCACTTAAGTATACTATCATATTATCTGGAAATAGTGATATTTTGACTTTTTCCTTTCAATTTGTATCCCTTTGACCATTTGTTGTCTAATTGCTCTAGCTAGAACTTCAAGTGCTATATTTAATAGATATGGAGAGAGAGGGCAGCCTTGTCTACTCCCTGACTTTAGTGGGATTGCTTCAAGTTTCTCTCCATTTAGTTTGACGTTAGCTACTGCTTTGCTGTATATTGTTTTTACTATGTTTTGGTATGGGCCTTGCATTCCTGGTCTTTCCAAAACTTTTAACATTGAAGGGATGTTGAATTTTGTCAAATGTTTTTTCAGCATCTAATGAAATGATCATGTGTTTTTTTTTTCTTTGAGTTTGTTTATGTAGTGGATTACATTGATTTATTTCCAAATATTGAACCATCACTGCATCACTGGGATGAAGCCTACCTGATCATGGTAAATGATCATTTTGATATGTCCTTTGATTTGGTTGACAATAATTTTTCTGAGTATGTTTGCATCGATATTCATAAGGGAAATTAGTCTGAAGTCCTCTTAGTTGAGTCTTTGTGAGGTTTTGGTATCAGCGGAACTGTGGCTTCATAGAATTAATTGGGTAGTGTTCTTTTTGTTTCTACTATGTGGAATAGTTTGAAGAGTATTGGTATTAGGTCTTCTTTGAGGGTCTGATAGAATTCTGCACTAAAGTCATCTGTTCCAAGGGTTTGTTTTTGTTGTTGTTGTTGTTTTGGTTGGGAGGCTTTTAATGACTGCATCTATTTCTTTAGGGCTTATGGAACTGTTTAGATTGTTTATCTGATCCTGGTTTAATGCTGGTATTTGGTATCTGTCTAGAAAATCATCCATTTCATCCAGATTTTCTAGTTGTGTTGAGTATATGTTTTTGTAGTAGGATCTGATGATTCAGAATTGAGAGTTCTTCTTGATAGATTTTTCCTTTGATGAGTATGAAGTGTCTTCCTTATCTTTTTGGTGACTTTTGGTTGAAAGTCAATTTTATCTGATATTAGAATGGCTACTCCAAGCTGGGTGGTGGTGGCACACGTCGTTAATCCCAGCACTTGGGAGGCAGAGGCAGGCGGATTTCTGAGTTCAAGGCCAGCCTGGTCTACAGAGTGAGTTCCAGGACAGCCAGGGCTATAAAAAAAAAAAAATAAAAGAATGGCTACTCCAGCTTGTTTCCTGGAACAGTTTGCTTGGAAAATTGTTTTCCAGCCTTTTACTCTGAGGTTTGTTTGTCTTTGACACCAAGGTTTGTGTAAACACACCTTTTGCAGCAAAATGCTGGGTCCTGTTTACGTATCCAGTCTGTTAATTTATCTCTTTTTATTGGGGAATTGTGTCCATTGATGTTAAGAGATACTAAGGAATAGTGATTGTTACTTCCTGTTGGTTTTTTTTGCATGAAAACATTTTATTTTCAATAAAAATAGAGGTCTATAAGGACTGAATAACAAGTTATAAGATCCAATGAAAGTGGCTCACCATAAGCATCAACTAATTGCCTACTATATCTACTGCCGTTACTGAATGTTCATCCTATAAGCAATGGAAACAAACACCGAGCTTCCAATAAATGCGGTTCCTTGAGAAGAATAACCAGTCACATTTAGAAAGTTGGTTACTTGGCTCCCTTGACATCTGGAAGGGGTACTAATTTGTCTTGACTGAACTTGGCACTTACTTCATAAATGGCTTTCTCCTTTTGCCTTATGGATATTCAAGCAGGACCTTTACCTGACAGTTTACAGCTTTCTTTTTCTTTTTGCTTTTTTCTTTCTTTTCTTTTCTTTTTTGTTTTTTGTTTTGTTTTGTTTTGTTTTTTGTTTTTATTTTTGTTTTTCAGGGGTTTTTTTCTTTTCTTTTTTTTTATTTTCTATATTCTTTGTTTACGTTCCAAATGCTTTGAGGGGGACTTCCTGTTGTTTTGATTTTATTTTTATGCTTGTGTGGCTGTCTTCTTTTGGGTTTGTGGGAAACAATACTTTCTTGCTTTTTCTAGGGTGTAGTTTCCTTCCTTTTGTTGGTGTTTTCCATCTATTATCCTTTGTAGGGCTGGTCTTGTGGGAAGGTATTGTGTAAATTTGTTTTTGTCATGAAATATCTTGGTTTCTCCATCTATGGTAATTGAGAGTTTTGCTGGGTATAGTAGTCTGGGCTAGCATTTGTGTTCTCTGAGGGTCTGTATGAGATCTGCCCAGGATCTTCTAGCTTTCATAGGGTCCGGTGAGAAGTCTGGAGTAATTCTCATAGGTCTGCATTTATATGTTACTTGACCTTTTTCCCTTCTTTTAATATTCTTTCTTTTTTTGTGCATTTTGTAGTTTGACTATTTTGTGACTGGAGGAATTTCTTTTCTAGTCCAATCTATTTGGAGTTCTGTAGGCTTCTTGTATGTTTATGTGCATCTCTTTTTGTAGGTTAGGGATATTTTCTTCTGTAGTTTTGTTGAAGATATTTACTGACCCTTTAAGTTGTAAATCTTTGCTCTTTTCTATACCTATAATCCTTAGATTTGGTCTTCTCATTTTGTCCTGGATTTCCTGGATGTTTAGGGTTAGGAGCTTTTTGCATTTTGCATTTTATTTGACTGTTGTGTCAAGGTTTTCTACAGTATCTTCCACATCTGAGATTCTCTCTTCTATCTCGTGTATTCTGTTGTTAATGCTTGCATCTATGACTCCTGATTTCTTTCCTAGGTTTTCTGTCTCCAGGGTTGTCTCAGTTTGTGATTTCTTTATTGTTTCTAGTTCCATTTTTAGATTCTGGATGGTTTTGTTCAATTCCTTCACCTGTTTGATTGTGTTTTCCTGTACTTCTTTAAGGGATTTTTGTGTTTCCTCTTTGAGGGCTTCTACCTGTTGACCCATGTTCTCCTGTATTTCTTTAAGGGAATTATTTGTGTCCTTCTTGAAGTCCTCTATCAGTATCATGCGATGTGATTTTAAATCCAAATCTTGCTTTTCTGGTGTGTTAGGGTGGCCAGGGCTCACTGTTGTGGGAGAACTGGGTTCAAATGTTGTCATTTTGCATTGGTTTCTATTGGTAATGTTCTTGTATTTGCCTTTTTCCATCTGATTATCTCTGGTGTTAGCTGGTCTTGCTGTCTCTGACTGTGGTTTGTCTGTCCTGCAAGCCTATGTGTCAGTACTCCTGGGATACCACTTCTCTTCTGGAAGAATTTAGGTATGGAGAGCTGTGGTACAGGGTCATCTCTAGGGTGTGCAAACAGAAATCAGCAGGATCCTGTCCCCTGCTGATCCTTGGTTCCTGTTGGGTCTGATGGCTCTGGGAGGGTTCCTATTGGGCCAGGAATTTGAACAGAGGTGGTGGTCTTACCTGTGCTCGAAGGTGTGTAGGCACTCGTGGGAGACCCACTCTCTTGTGGTGGTATTTGTGTATTTAGCTCTGTAGCCTAGGATCAGCTCTGGGCACATGAGGAAATCAGAAGACTCCTGTCCCAGGCTGCCCCTGGGTTCTTGTGTCCTTGGGGTTTCGGGCATGTTCCTCTAAGCAGCAGAGGTGGTCCTACCTGTGTTCTCAGGCCTCTCCACACTCCCAGGAGGCTAGCTTTTTCCCTGAACCACCTGGATATGGAGCTCTGTGGCAGAGGATCTGTTTGTTTGTTCTTAAAGAAGCAGTACTGTTTAAAAATATCCACAAATGCATATGCATTTGTGTCAACTCAACACAGGCTAGAATTATCTGAAAGGTAGGAACCTCAATTAAGAAAATGCCTCCATAAGATCAGGCTGTAGGGCATTTTCTTAATTAGTGATTGACATGGGATGGTCCAGTCTATTGTGGGTAGTGCTGTCTCTGGGCTGTGCTCCTGGGCTCTATAAGAAAGCAGGCTGAGCAAGCCATGGGGAGCAAGCCAGTAAGCAGCATCCCTCCATGGTCACTTCTTCAGCTCCTGCCTCCAGGTTCCTGCCCTGTTTGAATTCCTGACCTCACTGCTTTTGATGGTGAACTGTTACATGGAACTGTGAGTGAAATGAATCCTTCCCTCCCCAAGTTGCTTTTGGTCATGGTGTTTCCTCACAGCAATAGTAACCCTAACTGAAACAAGTGCTATTGTCTAATAGGCAAAAGGAGGAGTAATTATTTAATAATTTATACCCTCAAGTAATAAGGACCATGTTATAGAACCATAATTGGGATAAGGATTAAAGGGATAATATTTTGAACACAATTGTATGATTAGGTATAACTTGTCCTTAAATGAAGATTTAAAATTTTTAGTTGTGGGCTAGAGAGATGGCTCAGTGGTTAAGAGCACTGACCGGTCTTTCAGAGGTCCTAAGTTCAATTCCTAGCAAACACATTCCTCACAACCATCTGTCATGGGATCTGATGCCCTTTCTGGTGTTTCTGAAGAGAGTGACAATGTACTCACATACATAAAATAAATTAATTAATCAATTAAAAATTTTCAGATGTAAAAACTCAAATTTGTCCAAAAGAAATATTTAGGCTCATTAGCCATTTTTATTTAATCCATGTTATCCTATTACTTAAATCATATTCATTAAATATACCTTTGGTTTTTTATCATTATTTTCATCCTTAAAATCTTAGTGCTATTATGAACCAAAATGAAACTGAGTCAAGTTAACTTTAGTTTACATGAGCACTTATTTATAAGCCAACTTGGCAATAAGCACATGATGTACAAATAAAATGTAATCACATGTACACATGTAGTTTATATACATAACCATACATAAGATATATTTCAATAAACCAAGATCTTGAATATCATTGTTTCTTGGGATCACATATGTGTGTGTTTATGTATTCATTCTTCATTATGAAAAGGAAACAGCATAAAAATCTTTAGTAAATGTCTTAGTTGGGTTTCATTGCTGTGAAGAGACACCATGAGCAAGGCAATTCTTATAAAGATGATGTTTAATTGGGGATAACTTACAGATTCAGAGGTTCAGTCCAGTATCATCATGGTGGGAAGCGTGGCAGTATCCAGGCAGATGTGGGGCTGGAGGAACTGAGAGTTCTACATCTTGATCCAAAGACAAGAAAAAACTGTCTTCCAGGTAGCTAGAAGGAGGATCTCAAAGTCCACCCTAGCAATGACACACTTCCTCAAACAAGGCCACACCCATTCGACCAAGACCACACCTTCCAAGAGTGCCACTCCCTGGGCCAAGTATATTCAAACCACCACATTACACTCTCTGATCCCCATAGGCTTATTCAAACACACAAATCTATGGAGACTATGGTGGTTTGAATATGCTTGGCACAGAGGGAGTGTCACTGTTAGGAGGTGTGACCTTGGAGGAAGTGTGTCACTGTTGAGGTGGGCTTTAAAGTTCCACCCACTATGGAAGAGTCAGTCTTCTCCTTCAGAACAAGATTTAGAACTCTCAGCTCCTCCAGTGCTATGCCTGCCTGCACACTGACATGCTTCCTATCATGATGATAATGGATTAAACCTCAGAACCTGTAAGCCAGGCCCAATTAAATGTTGTCCTTTTTAAGATTCGCCTTAGTCATGGTGTTTCTTCACAGCAATAAAACCCTAAGATAGAAGTTGGTACCAAGGCCTAGAATATTGCAGATAGGCCTGACCGTGATTTTGTTTGGAAGAATGTGGGTTTGGGGACTTTGGATTTGGGAAGTAGTGGAATACTTTACGTGGGACTTCATGAACCACTCTAGTAGTGTTATACCCTGATCATGAGACTCCAAAGACCACCAGGACTCAACTCCAATGCAATTCATTGGAGGCATTATTCAGTGCAAGCTCAAACCTTCCCAGATCCAGCAGGTTAGGAGAGTGACCATGAGATCTAGGGGAAGGGGTTTTTAAAGGAAAAATACCACAAGTGCGGGTTTCTGGTCATTAATTAACAGCTGTGATGGAAGAGGAGCGATTAGCACCCTTGGTGGTATTTCTAGGAACAGTGCTACGTGACTCCCATGGGCCATTTGCATGGAAGAATTGCTGGAGTTGCTAGGAAATGTTATCTAAATGTTATCTCCTGAGTGTGGAAAAGAATGCAATAGGACCAGTGACTCTGAGCAGGGCAGCTGGCCAGATGTGTTTCACCCTGGGACCTGATTCTTTGTTTAATCTTACGTTTCTGGGCCTCTGCGTAGGTCTTTCAGTAGGAATACAGAAAACATTGGAGCTGAGGGTGATTTAAACTTTGGAGATCATTCTTATAGTATTTTGGTGAAGAATGTTGTTGCTTTTTGTCCTTGTCTTATGAGTCTGCCCGAGGCTAAGGTGAATAGACTCAGGACAACTGCATTGACAAAGTAAGTCTCAGAAACGCCCAGGACAGACTTCATCCTCTGGTTTACTCTCATGAAGAGCATTTTGATCAAGTGTAGGAAGCATAGAAAAAAACAAAAATGTATGATTGAAGTATTGAATGGACACCAGGAAGTGCAATGAAGCTAAATCCTGTGTTTGAGGAGATAAACAGACTAAGGAAGCCTCTGGGAAAGATCCCACCCAGCTAAGCTTATTGTTTGAGTGTTTGCAGTTGAACAAGGAAAAGTGGTATCATGTTAGACGTTGTTATTACTTGGTTATTGTTTTCATTTGAACTTTTAATCTGGAATGAACTATAATCCAGAAAATGGAGGGCACCTGTGGTTTAGATCTTGAGGCTGGAAGACACAGACTTTTGATTCTGATCATGAGGCAGAGTGGCCATGAAAAGCTCAGGCCCAAGGATGGTGCTATGTCATCTTTAATCACAAGAGACAGAGGCAAGCAGATTCAGACAGAGTTCCTGGTAAAGAAAGGCTTAGGTCCAGTCATAGTAGTACATGCTTTTAATGCCAGAACTCAGGAGGCAGAGGCACACAGATGTCTGAGTTCTCCAGCCACATGTAGTTTTCTTTAGCAGTTCTTATTTAATATGTATTACCAATTTATCAGGCTTTGTTGTGGTGGTTCTTGTTGTTGTTAACAGATATTTTAATTAAAACCTTTTAATTAAAGGAGAATTCCTATTCATGATTACAAAACAAAAACTCTATTTCCCAGGACTTCATTAACAAACATGTTTGGAGACTGCCCATTTTTTTCAAAATATTTGCGAGTTAATGATTATCACACAAAAAGCCAGCAGTTTATCTCAAAACATTTCCTACATATGGAAACCTTGTGTATGTATATATGTATATCACATCACTAGGTGCTCATAACATGCCTAAGCTATAGTCTTGACAAGGTCACAGGCAAAACAGAAGGAAATACAGAATCATGCACTTGAGGACTGGACTGTCAGAAAAAGGTCAACTGGTAACAAATCCAAGCACTTCAAAGACAACGTGTGTGTGTGTGTGTGTGTGTGTGTGTGTGTGTGTGTGTGTGTGTGTGTGTTTCTTTTCTCCTGAAAAGTTGCCTGTCAATGTGTAGTGTTTTGGGTCAGTTTGGGGCCAGCTACTTTTTGGATCCTAACCTTCTCTACTTCTACCCTCAGACCATCTGATCATACTGCGTCTCCAGGTTTTCTTGCATGGTTATGTCATGAGGGGACTCAAGATATTGGGTGACCTTATTTGTGCCTCCCCAAGCAAGCCATGAAAGTTCCTCTGATCCAGGCATGAGGTTTGTGTGTTTGTTTGGCTTCCCTATGAGGCCCGTGCATGTTATGGAAGTGTTCCCCTGACATCTCTACACTTATGCATGGGAACTGTGAGAGCCCAAAGACGTGTTTTAAGTTTTAATTATTGTGCCTAGGAGAGTCATAAAACAAAAATTCCTTTAGCCCTTTGTCCAAGAACAGATAGTTCCTGAAATGCTGGGGACTGTCATTCATGTAAGAAAACAAGCTACATATTTCACTTCCCTAAACAAGTTTGGTTGACCCAACTGCACTGGGGGTGCTTGGTCACATGGAGGTGGGAGGTAGGCAGGCAAGAAGTAAGTTGGGATGTATGCTGGCCATGACTGGACAAAGGTGGGAAGTGTGTAGCTTTGCGGGTTTGTTTTATACACACCTGGTCAATATATCCTGTGGCCATTTTCTGGAAACTTTGGGATGGACCTGGCCAGAGACCATTATCTGGGCCAGTATTTGATTAAAACTTGCATCAAATTTGGTTGAAAATTGTGAGACTGCTCTTGTTCTCAGCTGCTGGGATTACTAGAACAAGTGCCTCTGTCTTCAGTGACTTTATCATTGGGTGCTCATAAGATTCCTAAACTAAAGGCTTGACAAGGTCAACAGGAAACACAGCAGGAAAACACAGAATCACGTACATTAGTGCATTCAGGAGAAAAATGCCAACTGATATCAAATCAAAACACTTCAAAAATAGCAAAAACCAGGACAAACAAAACAAAAGCCAAAACACCTTTGTCTTAGGGTTTCTATTCCTGTACAAAACATCATGACCAAGAAGCAAGTTGGAGAGAAAAGCATTTATTCAGCTTACACTTCCACACTGCTGTTCATCACTAAAGGAAGTCAGGACTGGAACTCAAGCAGGTCAGGAAGCAGGAGCTGATGTAGAGGCCATGGAGGGATGCTTCTTACTGGCTTGCTTCCCCTGGCTTTGCTCAGCTTGCTCTCTTATACAACCCAAGACTACCAGCCCAGGGATAGCACCACCCACAAGGGACCCTCCCTTCTTGATCACCAACCAAGAAAATGCCCCACAGGTTGGATTTCATGGAGTCATTTCCCCAACTGAACCTCCTTTTTCTGTGATAACTCCAGCCTGTGTCAAGTTGACACACAAAACCAGCCAGTACAAACTTCAAAGTTCCAAAGGCAAACAAAGTATTGTAAATAAGTTAAACATCCAGAATCCATAATGCCTTTAGAGATCTGAAAACAAGCAAACAAACAAAACAAATGTTTAGGCCAAAATTCTTTCAAAGCAAGCAAATAAATTAGATGACTTAGACCAAATATTTTGAAAAGCAAACCAAAAAAGGTTATCAAAGAAGGATCCTTCTTAACCAGATCAGAATAAATAAACAAAATGGACCAAAGACCAAACCAAGGGAGGTCCAGAGCCCTAGACAGAACTCACCAACAGTCAGCCTGGGGGGGGAAAAAAACCACCAGATCTTACTCTGGACTCCATGGGTCCAAGATCCTGGCTTTTATTCAGGTGATTCCTCTAGTGGAAAGATCTTCTCAGGCGTTATGTAGGGTGCGGTAACTGTTGAGACAAAAATCACAGCTCTCATCTTAAAAGGAACAAGAAATTGTTTATTCTAGAATCATTTGAGTGGCAGGAGCATAGGAACAAAGATTTACTCAAAATCCCTTGTTCTAACACAGAAGCAGTTTCACAGGGTTTTTAATAGTTTTACAGAACAAAGAAAGTTATAAATCAAGCCAAGTTTAAAATACATTGGTGGGTACACAAGAGAGGCAGGTGCAACGAGGGGAGGACCAACTCTGTAGTCCCAAGATGCTCTCTGAAGACTCTCTTAGCTCTTAGATTGGTGGATCTAGTGTCCTGCTACATTAATAACTTCTAAGAGATTTTTATTTATTATCACAAGATGTTAGTTTAGACACAGAATAGGGCAAGCAATGGCTGTTCCAGAAGGCTAAGACTAACCCAAGATAAAATAACCAGCGTCTGAACCTACAAAATTCCAATCTCTGCACCATACTGAAATTCCCATCAGCCCATCGGGTTTCTGTGGACATAGGAATTCCTTCCAGGAGTTTTTTATTATTATTATTAATAGCAAGACAATTTCATTCAGAGATGTCTTATGACACACACAAATGAAAATAGAACAAAGCCTAAATAGTGCAGCGGAAATGATTTTAAAACTCCACAGAAAATGATTAAAAGAATCTATAGGAATAAATCTCATGATCATCAAGTCAACAATGATGTCTTAAATATGAAACTAAAATTCAAATGACAACAGCAAAATTGGATTTTATTAAAATTAAAATTAAAAGTTATATATAACTTTTTAAATTTTAATTTTAATATATATATATATATACAATTATTTGCTGTCCCCCACCAACCCACCTCCAAGTTTATTTGTAGAAGTTCCAACCCCATACTACTTCAGAACGTTAAAACCACTAGAGTGGGCCTCAATCCAGAAAAACTCCACATAAGAGAAGAAAATTTAGATGCAGATATGTACAGAAGGAATTCAATATGAACACAAGAAGAAATCAGATGTCCACAAGATAAGGAAGGAGATACAGAACAGATTTTCTAGTAGCCCTCAGAAAAATCCATCCATCCTATCAAAAGCCTGCTGTCTGGAAACTTAGAGTTTCCAGAGTTTCAGGAAAATAAGTCAGTTCTGTGTCAAAGCTGGTTATGAGGACTCCAGAAGAGGGAAATGGAATACCATTAAGTCTTGTGTTTTATAAAAAGATAGAGAGACCAGGGATAAGTTTGGCATAGGTGTGGTATGGTGTGGGGGAAGGGGGTATCTCTGCAGGCTCACGCAGTGGCATCCCGTCCCCCCTGAAGTACCAGCCACGTCAATGGTATAGGATACAATACAGTTTATTCAGGGTGTGGGGAAGAAAGTTGAGGGAGTAGAGACAGAGAAAGGCAGAGAGAGAGAGAGAGACAGAGAGAGAGACAGAGACAGAGACAGAGACAGAGACAGAGACAGAGACAGAGACAGAGACAGAGAGACAGAGAGAGACAGAGACAGAGAGACAGAGGGAGACACAGAGAGACAGAGACAGTGACAGAGAGACAAGAGAGAGCAGAGGAGTAAAGTCCAGCCATGATCAAGTGGAGAGAGAGGGGGAAGGAGAATGGAGAGAGAGACAGAGAGAGAGAGAGAGAGAGAGAGAGAGAGAGAGAGAGAGAGAGAGAGAGAGAGAGGAGCAGGGGCAAAAGGAGAAGAGAGGGAGCAAGAGAGAGAGGAGGGGCTAGCAGCCCCTTTTGTAGTGAGTCAAGCGTACCTGGCTGTTGCCAGGTAACTGTGGGGCAGAGCCTAAACCAAATGTCAACATTCCTATTTGGGGGGAATTTTAAAAAAGGAAAAATTAGAAAGAAGTGATGGTGGAGCCGGAATAGGGTCGTCATGATCTTTAGCTACTTCCTGCTGACTTTGGGGCAACGTGTCTCTGGGAAACCTAAGAAAATGGGCATGGGAYGTCGATCCAACACAATGTAGGTAATTTGTTGCCCTTAGTTGGCTCCCAGAGTTTAAAGTAAGTCTCTGTTACTGAAGACACCACACATGTCGGACACAGGAATGGAGGGATAGAGCTGTGTTTGATCTGGAATCTTCCTCCAGAGATTCCTTTTCAGGTTATCAGGGGGTGCTTTACAAGTCGCCAAGGGAGAAACACCTTCAATAGCCCTCACCAACTGTGACACCTACAAATCACAACAATGACCAGCATGCCCAAATGTCCGCAAGCACACAACAGCAGCATTGGTATCTTGGGGGTAACCAAGAGTTGTGCAATTGGGTTTAAGGCCTGATCAATAGGAAGGAATTTATCCGTGGATGTAGAAACCTCGCCAGCCACTCATGGCAAGTGAGGCTACGGGACCTAGAGGAGAACTTACTACCTGTAACTTAGTTACATTCATAATACTTAATTGCACGCCCATGGATAAGTGCTCCCATTCCTCATCAGCAAAGCTTCCTTTTGCAGCATATATTACATCCAGCCACAACTGGTCAAAGTGCAGAGAGAAACTGGCTGTGGGGAGTCTAGCCCCAGTTGATATGTCTACAACAAAACTCCTACACCTAAGGCTCAGGGAGATTTGCTGCAAGGTTGTGTCTTCTATGTATTACAGGGACGCTGTCCTCATAAAATCTCAACAATAAGATCACCTAAACAACACCTGACCGGTGACATCAGTTGACATACCAACCTGCTGGGGGAAAATTAAACAGCCATAGGAAATTAATGACTGCAGAGAGAAGGAAAATCGGTGTTCTCCAGGGATGAGCGTCCTGATTAGGTGTCTAATACCAAGAGGTCAGCCCTAAAATCATATACATACTTGCATCAATAAACGCATTTGGGAATGAAAATAAAGCAACTTCCACTGGAGTTTGAACAAGAGCCGAGTCCACACTTGGGTTCTCCACCCTGTCCTGGGCTTCCCATCTGTCTGTGGTTTGCAGTCACTGGTCTGTAACTTGCCTGCTTGTTGTTTGTGGCTGATCTGTCCATCCCTGTTGCCTGTGTGTGTGCTTCTACCTGTCCCATGTCTGTCTGTGCCTGGGTATGTGGTTGTGTGTCTGTCTGTGACTGTGCCTGTCCCTAACAAAGGGCTTTGCTCTGCATTTATTTGACAGCACACACACACACACACACACACACACACACACACACACACACACACACACACACACACAATATGGGAAAAGAGAAGACTTTTTTTTTACAGGAATCTTTAACAGAATTTTACAAGAGAAGTAAGTCCCTTTACTGAGGTCAGCTCTCCTGCCCCTCCTTTCTGACAGCTCTCTCTACCTTCCTTTCCTCCCTTCCTTTCCTCGTCCCCTTGTCCCCACTCCCCTCTCACCTCCCTCCCTCTTTTTCTTCTTTTTAAGGTTGGAAATTTTTTTAATGAAGCCTTAAGAGTCACTGCATATAATTATACTTCAGGTTTAGATACAATCTAATCATAGTTCAATTCTAAAATAAAGGTTATAGGTGAAACCAGGAAATTTCCTAACATTTGATTTTCATTCATTGCACTTATTTTCTAAACAACACTGAGGAAACAGTATTTACAGGTGGCTGTACCTGTGAAAGACTGTCAGCTGTTACTTATGTGTGTGTATAACTAAATCTCAAGATTATTGAACTAGGAGATAAAGATTTTATGCCTGAACAGCAGAACTGGAGGACAAGAAGCTGAGACCTGAGACTGTCTATACTTTTTCTTCACTTTTAAAAATAATTTAAGCCGGGCAGTGGTGGCGCATGCCTTTAATTCCAGCAGAGGCAGGCAGATTTCTGAGTTCGAGGCCAGCCTGGTCTACAGAGTGAGTTCCAGGACAGCCAGGGCTATACAGAGAAACCCTGTCTCGAAAAACYAAAAAGAAAAAAATTATTTTTTTATTTTATGGGCATTGGTGTTTTGCCTGCATGTCTGTCTGTATGAAGGTGTCAGGTCCCCTGGAACTGGAGTTACAGACAGTTGTGAGCGGCCATGTGAGTGCAGAGAACCGAACCCTAGTTCTCTGTAAGAGCAGTCAGTGTTTTTAGCTGCTGGGCCATCTCTCCACCCACCCTACCCTCCCTTTTCCTCTTCTTTAGAAGATTTTATTTTAAAACCCAACAAGAGGAAGCTGTGTCTTCAACGACCTAGATGGTAGTTTGAGAAAGCAGCTCTCAAAACCACAGCATAGACATTTTAGAAATACGGAAAATGTGGGTGCCATCCCAAACTTGTTTAACCAGAACCTGTCAGGGAGAAAGCAGGAATACACAGTAAGGGGCCCTCCCAGGAAATGCAAAGTCTTAGCTTGAGAATCCCTCACCTGGGTTGAGTTTTAAAGCTGTCAGTTCAAGTCTGCATAACCATGTGCAATCACACATGACCAGTAGTTGAGATGGTGCTGATCTGGCCTCTGCGCTGCACATCACGACGATACACTTGTTTGCAAGTCTTCCTGTTTTTCTCATGTGTTCTCACCTATTAATCTTCTGCATCCTCTGCTGTTTCCCCAACCTTTGTGCATGGAAACTAAAACTAGTCAGAAATTTTTAACAGCAATATTAAATGTTTGGGGTTGTGGTCTTCTGAAGCACAGACCATAGTGTTATTCTGGCTTTCTCTCTCACCACAGTTTTCTAAGTGTAGCATCATACAGTCGAGGCATGTGACCTGGCCATCCACTACAGGACATTTCAGAACCCTTTTTATCACCCCTGGAGGAACTGAGTATGACAAGCCTGTTTCCTTCCTCCTTAGCTGGTGTTTTCTGCTGCCGTGGATCACATTGGGCTGCGCATCTCATGTGAAGTCACACTGAGATGTTTTGTGACTGGCTTCTTTTACCTCGTGTCCTCCTTTCAATATTCATGCGTGCTTCAGAATAAACAGCCACCACATCCCTTTCGATTATTTAATATTGTATTATGTGCACATAATAAATTTTCTGTACCCATTCATTAATTGAAGGACACTGGATTTTTTTCCCCACTGTTTTCCCTGTTAACCCACTAGCATGTCAACAGTGCTACCATCAACAGTGGTACACAAGTTTGGTGTTTACCCATATTTTCCTTTCTTTGGATTTTATATGTAGGAGTGGTGACGATGTTTACCCTTTCAAATAAATACTTCACTATCTTCCAAACTGACTGCATCAGTATCATCCTGGTAACACTATGAATTTTGTGATACCTCCACCAAAATTTGCTAATGTCTGGGTTTTAAGGCACAATCACCACCGTGGGTGCGAGGTGGTATCTTCTTGAACGTTTGGTTTGATTTGATCTGACCTTCAAGGGCTAACGATGCTAAGAATTGCTTTTGTGGCATTGACAATCTGGTGATGTGTAAGAGTTTCTCAGGCATGAAAGGGTCATAGAGGCTTAAAGCCATGAAAGGCCAGGAGAGGCCATTAGTGAATATACAGCCTTGGTTGAAATACGAGCCCTAATATTGGAGGAGCCATGGAGAAATGTTAATGCTCGGCACCAGGTATCAGGACCAGAGTCCCTGAAGAGAGCCCAGGACAGGCAATTCGTTAGGGTGCAGCTCAGATACAGTGAAGACCACAGCATTTTGGAATGCCAGACCACTGGATGGCTGAACATCAAAAACAGCAGCAGCCGTTTTTGTATGATATTAATATTAATATGAGATCTTTGGGATGAACGAGAAAGGAAAAGTTATGACTTAACATTAATGTCTTTGTGTGTTGATTTGGCAAGGGGCCAACTGTCCTGGTTAGTTCTATGTCAACTTTACACAGGCTAGAGTCATTTGGGAACAGAGACTCAGCTGAGAAAAATGCTTCCATAAGATCTGTTTGTAGTGCTTTAAAAAACAATATTATATTTAAAAGATAAATATATATTAAAATAATTGATGTGGGAGAGCCTAGCTCACTGGGGACAGTGCCACTCCTGGGTAAGTGGCCCTGGATTGTGCAAAGAGGAGGCTGAGCAAGGCTTCAGGAACAAGCCAGTAAGCAGCAGGCCTCCAAGGCTTCTGCTGCAGTCCCTGCCTTCAGGTTCCTGCCTTAGTGTCCTGCACTGCCTCCAGAACTGTAAGCTGAAAAAAAACCTTTCCTCCCCAAACTGCTTTTGGCCATGGTGTTTTATTGCAGCAATAGAAATCCGAACAAAGATAACCTCTTGTAGCCAAATTAACACTGTGCCTGGAGATCATTTAAGATAGTGGATTTAATCCGCTATCATCCACACTCCCGACCCAGAATAATGTATGTGTATATTGTGGTAATCATTTGCTGAAAGCAGCCAACAGGGTAAAAGCAACCTTAAAGAAAACAAATATCCCATGAATGTTGAAAGCAGCATGTATAGCTTGATAACATCTGTTTGTGGTTTTCTCTCTCACCTGAGGTTCCTAGATCCAAGTCTTCATATGTGAGTACATATCCTGGAATAACTGCAGGAACCAGAAAGGAAACGGGAGCATTGCTACAGTGGGAGGTGGGGGATGGGAATGCAGTAGAGAATGGAGTGGTGGGGAGTGGGGTAAGTCACGTGATCAGGGAAATGGGTAAAATGGGAGGCACTAGGTAGGGAGACAGGAGGGAGATAAGGAGGGGTAAATTAACAGTAAGGATGTCATAAAGAATCACTCTAAAAATCTACCTTTAAAAACAAACAAACAAACAAACATGGAACTGGAGAGATGGCTTAGCAGTTAAGAGCACTGTCTGCTCTTCTAGAGGTCCTGAGTTCAATCCCCAGCAACCACATGATGGCTTACCACTATCTGTAATGAGATCTGATGCCCTCCTCTGGTGTGTCTGAGGACAGTGACAGTGTAATCATACACATAAAATAAGTAAATTAATTTAAAAAACATGTCTTTATATAAATATACATATACAGTTTAAATAAAAGTTTTCCACCTAGGCTGACAATGCTCCCTGCAAGAGCCAAAGACCATCTAATAAGAACCCAACCCCAAGCAACTTCTAAGTTGTTTATCAGGGTTGTCCAAAAAACTCACAAAACATTATAGGCCACTGTGATTGCTCTTATTTCCCCAGAGAGGTGGAAGGTAAGTCCCTATTGCTAAAGACAGTATATGCTTCAGACAGAGGACCCAGAGGGCCTGAGCTGCAACTGATTTAAAATCTACCTCCCTGAGGGCTACCTTTCATGGACCTAGAAGGTGTCATACAAGCTTCCTCAGGAGAGAAGCAACAGCTCTGCCCAGCTTTCTTGCCTATGAACCACAACAATGACCACCCTGGCACTCTAACTCTAGGTGTGCAGTAGTGGCACACAGGCCTTGGCGGTAACCAACAGTTCTCTAATTGGACTTGAGACCTGCACAGAAAGAAAGAAATCATGCTTGAAACTAGAAACCTAAGGCCAGGGAAGTCATGGATCTTGGAGGAAAATCTGTAACTCTTACTTCACTACACCAGCATAATCCTTAACTCCATTCTAAATATTTGTCCATATGTGCCCTGTGGTGGTTCGAATAGGTATGCCCCCCCATAGACTCATGTGTTTGAATGCTTGGCCACACAGAGTGATACTATTAGGAGGAGTAGCCTTGTTGGAATAAGTGTGGCCTTGTTGGCATAGGTGTGGCCTTGTTGGAGTAGGTGTGGCCTTGTTGCAGTGGGTGTGGCTTTGTTGGAGTGGGTGTGGCTTTGTTGGAGTGGGTGTGGCTTTGTTGGAGGAAGTGTGTCACTGTTGTGGGGCGGGCTTTGAGGTCCCCTATACTCAAGACAGTGTGGCACACAGTTTTTTTCTGCTGCCCTCTGCTGTGGATCAGGATGTAGAACTCTCAGCTCCAGCACCATGTCTGCCTGGTCGCTGCCATGCTTCCCACTATGATAATAATGGATTAAACCACTGAAACTGTAATCCAACCCCAATTAAATGTTTCCCTTTATAAAAACTGCCTTTGTCATGGTGTCTCTTCATGGCAATGAAACCCAAACAAAGCATACCCACAGACAAGTGTAGTCCTCACCCCTCCTCCAGGAAACTTCTCTTTGCCACAAATGGAGACCATGGCAGGAAACCACAACCCAATCGAATGTAGAGTTATGGAAGCCAGCCCCAATGAATACATTTCCAAAATAATTCTTACACCTCATGCTCAGGGAACATTTCAGAAGCGAGGGCGGAAAGCGTGTAAGAGCCGGAGGATCAGGACGTGTTCTGTGAGACTGTGTCTCCTAGGAATGTCAGACGCGGCACTGTACAGTCTCACCAACATCACTGCCCAGACATGAGCTGAACAAGGGCAACAGCCTCAAACATGCTAACTTGGTTGGGGAAAACCCATGAGACCTCAACCGTACTCGAAGAACTGAAACAACTGAAGACTGGGAGGCAGGTGGGAGGCACAGTCTTCCCCAGGGAGGAGCACACCAATTGGTTATTCTCTACCAAATAGCCAACCTGGAAAATATAATACAAGTAACATTATTGTCTTAGTTAGGGTTTTACTGCTGTGAACAGACATCATGACCAAGCCACCTCTTATAAAGAACAAAATTAATTGGGGCTAGCTTAGAGGTTCAGAGGTTCAGTTCAGTATCACCAAGGCGGGGAACATGGCAGCATCCAGGCAGGCATGGTGCAGGAGGACCTGATTTCTTTTGGGAGTGAGGGGAGGTGAGGGCAGAAGTTGCCTTCTTTGTCTCTCATTCCCAACTGTGAGTCTGCAGTCATCAATAGCTCTGCAAAAGAAGGTCCCTTGCCTGTTATAGTAAGCAACAGCACGGATCATAGACTGCCACGTAGTTCCTGGTGACAGCTCACACCACGGCTATCCGCAAGGTCTCCAGTGACAGTACGAACCATGGATCTCAGCATGGCATCCAGTGGCTGTGTAGACCACTGACAGCAACTTGGCCCTCAGCCACAGCACAGACCACAGCATAGACCACAGACGTCATTATGGACCTTATAATGGCAGCAATATAGGCCATGAATATCGACATGGCTTCCGGCAGCATCACAGATCACGGGCTCCATCATGGCCTTTGGTGCTAACATGGACCATGGATATAAACATAGCCTCCAACAGGAGCACAGACCATGGACACTAACATGACCCACGGTGGCCCCGCTGACCATGAACATCAGCATAGCCTCCAGACGGAGCACGGACCACAGACATCAACACACCCTAGGGCAGCAGCACAGACCGGGGACACCAGCACATCCCCTGGCTATAGCACAGACTGTGAGTGACAATATGACCTCCACAGCAGCATGGGCCATGGAGGTCTTTTGAGGAATCTCAATCCAGAAAACAAACTGTCCTCCATCTTGAACATACTGTCATTGTTCAGAGCCAGAGCGATCAAGTGGCCGTGCATCGTGTTCAGGGTCAGAGCCTGTGTGAGCTCCAGGCTGCTGCACGTCACCTTGCTGGCCCCACTGGGCAATGACCGTGCCCTCTCCATCCACCAAAGCCTTCTTGCAAAGCTGTCAATAGCTGACCCATCTCTAGTGCCACCTCTCTACCACGCATGCGCTGCTCCCGTCCTCCTCCTTTCCCACCTCTCCATTAAGTGACTTGTAAACTGCAGTGTGTCCCACAATATATTTTTTCTTGCCAAAACAGCTTTACATGCAAATACAAATTCCAATGAGTCATTGGTCTGGTTCAAGGTTTCTGGTTTCTGTGGCATGTTGCCCAGAGTCAGGATGATCTTGAAGCCTGCCCTCAGTGACCCTTTAAGACATTGATGCCTACAGTCTGTGGGCAGCGCCTCTCCTCCCAGCAGGGCGAGCCTCACCTCAGCTCCCAAACCCTTCGTAAGATCTCTAGTTTTACCATTCTCGCCACACGCGACTCTGTTCCGCTATCTTTCCTTCCAGTCTCTTGAGTCCGCTTCTATTAAAATGCATCTTCCCAGAAGACCTGACCTTTTKTTGTTGTTGTTGTTCAGTTGTACTGGAGATTCTGTAGCTCTGTGGACACTTCCACTGCTACATCTCTCCTCTGAGGCTCCATAGGTTTCTCAGTCTCCTTGGAGCTACTCCAAGGTCCCATGGGCGCCATGGGCCACCGCCATCTTGCCTCCAATCCTAGAAGTGTTTTAGAGGTAGGAACTTTTCGTGTGTTTCTCCTCAGCGCTGGGGCTCAAAGCTAGGAACCCTTGCACGCTAGCCCAGCATTAGCACACACCCTTCTAATCTCATTATCAGTCTGTAGCACCAGGCTTTGACCAATACATCTCATCCTTTGATCGTTGGGAGACCCGAGATTTGACCCCAAGGAGAAAATATTCTTTTAGTAGACTGATTAATTATTGAGTGAGTCCAGGGTAATTCCCCTAAAAATCTTTACAAGCTCTTCAATACTTCACTCTGCTTGAAGTGAACAGTGTTCAGAATTTCCTAACTGGGAGCTTCAGGTACAGACAAAGGGCACGGGGAGGGCAAGCATGGTGATCCCTGGAGTTCTAGAAGTTTCTTGCAAGTCAGCACTCACGTTGCCTATGCAGCCAGGCTTTGTACATCACATATGTAGCATGGTCCATGTCAGCACATGTAACCACGTGCTGGTCACGGTGCATTTAGTACAAACAGGAATGAATGAGTTGGAAGATCTCAAAACTCACTAAACAGAATCAAGGCTAAAATGGCAGAATCGCTTCTCTTTGTGCTAGTATGAGATGTCCAAACAGATGATATGCCCTGGTAAATAAGACTTTTTAGGTTTTAATATAATATAGGCTTAAGGAAAGGATTAGTTAGCCACGGTGGCTTCCTCCTCTAATCCTAGCTTTCAAGAGGCTGAGGTTAAAAAAAAAAAGATTATGAATTTGAGGCAAGCCTGGGATATATACCAAGAATTTCAAGAACAAAAGGAGGGTGAGGGGAATCGGGAAGGGATGGAGGAGCAGGCATGGCAGTCCACACTTGGAATCCTAGCATTCAGAATGAGGCCAGCCGGGGCTACATATGTAGTTATACACACCTAGCCAGAAGCAAGAAACTGAAAACGAGTGAAATAAAGAAAAAGATAGGAATGTAAGGGGGAGATTACTGAAATTAGTAACATTTTTTATCAATTAATACAGATTGAGTTCATCAATTTTTATGCTAAATGCCAATTTAGAGCAAATAACAAAATGAACAATTTAACAGAAACATTCAGAATAAATCATAAAAAAAAAAAAGAAAACCAACTCATGCATCTCAGAAAGTAAGCTAATGCTGCCATCTGCACGATTCCCCGAAATAGGGAGCTGAGAATTTGCTCCCTAATGCAGCAGTGTCTGGAGGTGAGGCCTGGTGGGAGGCGTGACATCACAGACAGAGGTTGCAGGGGAAGAGGCAGGGGATGACTCTTCAGCTGTCCGACCTGCTGACGCATACCATCCCTCCCATCCAGAGAATGCAATATTTGAAGGAGCACGCCGCAGAAAGAGGCCAAACCCTGACAAAACGTTGACATTCTGGTCTTGGATTCCCCAGATACCAGAACTGTTCAAAATAAATTTGTGTTCCTATGAATCAACCAGTCTCATGGATTCTATGATAACAGAACAAAATAAACGAGAACAGATATCAAATTTAGGACTGCTCTTCACTTCAGAAGGATGTCAATTCCTTAAGAGAAAGGCTGCCAAGGATAAGAGCACGACAAACAGGCCTTCACCTGGTGGCAGCTCTTTTGATTTGGGGAGAAGCAGTACACTAATTAGAAGCATTCTGGGGGACTGGAGAGATGGCTCAGCCATTAAGAGCACTGACTGCTCTTCCAGAGGTCCTGAGTTCAATTCCCAGCAACCACATGGTGGCTCACAACCATCCATAATGAGATCTGATGCCCTCTTCTGGGGTGTCTGAAGACAGCTACAGTGTATTCACATATAATAAAGAAATAAATACATCTTTAAAAAATAA
>BDUI01000020.1:1636697-1646872 GCA_002335545.1 Apodemus speciosus
GGGGGAGGGGGAGGAGAGCGGGGGGAGGGGTGGGGCAGGGGCAGGGGCAGGGGCAGGCAGATCTCTCCTTCTGAGGGCAGCATGATCTACAGAGTAATTTCCAGGACAGCAAAGGCTACACAGAGAATCCCTGTCTCAGAGAAACCAAACAGAACAAAATAACAACAACAAACAACCCCAACAGAGTGGTTTTTTTTTTAATACAGTAAATTTTATTCAAAAACATGTTTATTTACAGAAAAATCCTCAAGTTGGGGGGGAGGGAATTAAAAACCCAAAACTTGTTTAAAAAGAAAAAGAAAAAGAAAGGAAGGAAGAAAGGAAGGAAGGAAGGAAGAAAGAAAGAGAGAGAGAAAGAAAGAGAAAGAAAGAAAGGAAGGAAGGAAGAAGAAAAGAAAAAACAAAGGAAGGGAAAAAACAGTAAGCATTCTTAAAATGTAGATATGTCTAAATATTCCTAAGGAGAGCACTTTATGGATATGATTTGAGATCAGAGTACTTGCACTTGGGTCCCTGCAGGCGGGGTGACCTGTCAGCGTCTGGACCCATGTCTGCCTTCTTCTCAGCCACTCGTGGCTCAGGCAGCAGAGTTCTGGGTTACAGTCAAGCCCCTGTCTCAGCCTCCCTCCATCGTGGAATCTTTGGAACTTTCCACGTGCTCTCCTCGAGAGCAGATTATTTCAAAATCATCTTTATTTTCTTTGACTCTTCTCAAGTTCAAGGAAATGACATGCCTTCTTGGAAACACCCAATGTCCTCAAATCCCTTCTGTTTTGCCCAGAGTGTTAAGCACCTGTGGAATGTCCCAGGACATGCAAGCTAGCTGCGGTCAGCCTTTCCCACCGACTTCAAATACTGCTCTGAACAAAGTGCAACATGGCAAACTCCGAAGGTGCCTGGAGAGTGAACAGGTAGGCGACGGGACTGAAGCCAGAAGATGAAGAAGTAGAAATAGCCTAACTGAGCGTCCTGGGTGTGTTTGTCTTCCTCAGCTCCTCGACTTAAGCCAAAGGCAGGTCAGGCTCTGGAACTGAGTATCCAAGACTATCGGGAAAGCTCCAGAAATTGCCTTTGCAAACCAACAAGCCCGGAAAAGTAGCCGCTGCACCAGGGACGCCAAGAGACATGGCTGGCTTTCTGGCTGCTCTTTCCTGCCCGCAAGGTCCTGATGCTGCAGGACTCCTGCACCTCCACAGCAGCATAGACAGGCACCCTTCCACAGCCCCCGAAGAAAGCTTGCCCTGGACCAGAAGCAGTAAGAGGGAGGGTGGTGGCTTGCAAACCGTTGAATACAACGTACAGATTCCTTTTCTTCTCTCTGAGTGCTTTACTCCAAACCCACCCTAGTTACACAAAACAGCACCAGAGTTCAGAAGAATCAGGAAAGGGAGGGTCCTGGGAGTTGGAGAATGCCAGGAAGTGACCAGGAAGCTTGCTGGAAATGGGTCCTTTTCACTCTCTAAGAGGTCCCCACATAATTCCTAGACTCAGTTCCAGGCTGCACAAACGCAGAATAGATCCAAGGTCACAGACTCAGCTACCAAGTGCCAGAGTAAATGCCACACAAGACACACAGAACACGGAAGGAGTAATTCAAAGCAGGAATTCACAAAGGAACCACACCCACGGAGGATGAGACACTGTGTGTAATCTGGGCCTAAGCCAGTTAACGCTGCTCGCACAAACACGCACATTTACTTGAGGATTTTAAGAGAACCGAGGATCTTGCTTCACAATACCCAAACGTGCTAGTTCCAACACAAAATCCCAAGCCACCCAGGCCAATGTAGAGACCATGGCGGATGGAGGCCAACCTGGGTAACACAAGGGGACCTCCCTCTGAAGAAACAAAACATCGTCTCATTCACTAAGAACCTGTGAAATCATCCCAATATTCAATATTCAGGAGAGAGAGGGGGGACGGAAGGATGGAGGGAGAGAGAAACAGAAGGGGTTTGTTTGGTTTCTTGTTACTGTGATAAAGACCACGACTAAAAAGCAAGTAGGGGAGGAAAGAGTTTATTTCAGCTCACAAACTGTCTTGATCCCAGTCACTACGGGAGGGCAGTCTGGGGAGGAACTGAAACAGATCATGGAGGAACGCTGTACCAGATCCCCTGCCCAAATGCTTGCAGTTTCTCTCCATTTAGGATATTGGCTGTGAGCATGCTGTAAATTCTTTTTATTGTGTTGAGCTTTGCCCTTATTTATATGCCTAGTCATTTTAGGATTTTTATCATGAAGAGATATTAGATTTTTGTCTAAGGCTTTTCTTTCTTTCTTTCCTTCTCCCATCGAATGAGACGCAATCGCGGGGATTTTTCTCTTTCAATCCTCTCATGTGGTAGATTAGATTTATTTATTTACATATGTTGAACCCTCTCTGCATCTCTGGCAGGAAGCCAGTTTATCATGGTTGATTTTTTTATGTGTTCTAGAATTCAGTTTGTAAATATTTTATTGAGAATTTTTACATCTGTTCACAAGGGATATTGGACTATAATTTCTTGTCAAGTCTTGGTGTGTTTTTGGTACCGTGGTAATAGCTTCATCAAAAGAATTTAGAGCTGTTTATTCAATTTGTATTTTGTGGAATAATTTTAGTATTGGTATTAGTTCTTTAGATGTCTGGTAGAATTCTGGATTCTATGATATTTCTGGTGTCTGTTGTAATGTCTCCCTTCCTCTCTAACTTTGTCAGTTTGAATCGTCTCTATTTTTTGTTCACTAAAAGTTTACCAATCTTGTTGCTTTATCAAACAAACAACTCTCTTCTTGGTTCTTTGTAGTTTTCATTTGTTTGTATTTCATTGATTTCAGTCCTGGGTTTATTTCTTCCTGTTTACTCTTTTTGGGGTATTATTCTTCTTGTTTTTCTAGAGCTTTTGGGTATGTCATTAAGCTATTTTTTTAAATTTTTAAAAATTATTTATTTCATGTATGTGAGTATACTGTCACTGTCTTCAGACACACCAGAAGAGGGCATCGGATCCCATTACAGATGGTTGTGAGCCACCATGTGGCTGCTGGGAATTGAACTCAGGACTTCTGGAAGAGCACTCAGTGCTCTTAACCACTGAGCCATCTCTCCAGCACCGTCATTAAGTTATTAATATATATGTCTCCAGTTTTTTTATGTAGACACTCAGTGTTGTAAACGTGCCTCTTAGAGCTGCTTCATTGTGTCCCATGGCTTTACAGATTTGTGGTTTAATTACCATAGTGTCCCAAATTTCCTGCGTGTTTTGTGCCTTGCAGATGATGATGATGATGGTGATTTTAGATTTAACATTTTCTCTGACTGATCTATTTCTTTCTTTTATCTCTAAAATCTGAAATTCTCTCTTCCATGTCTTTTAATCTGCTGGCGAAGTTTATCTCTCTGAGTTTTTCATTCTGAGCTTTACTTCAGTATGGTTTTTCTTTAGTGATGCTATTTCTCTGCTAAATTCTACTTTCCCGTTTTGAATTCTTTTTCTCATTTCACTCAATGTGTGCTCACAGCAGTCTTCATTCTGGCATTTAGTCATATCCCCTTTAAGCCCCTGAACATCCTCATAATTGCTATTTTGAAGCCATTGTCTTGTGCTTCAGCTAAATTAGTTTTCTCAGGGTTTACATTAGAGCTGCTGGCCTCTGGAGGAAGCATGATGTCTTGATCGTGCTTTTTTCTTTTCTTTTCTTTTCTTTTCTTTTTTTTTTTTTTTTTTTTTTTTTTTTTTTTGTTTTGTTTTATGCTGCTATCTGCCCTTGCTTTATTGGGTTGGTGGTTCTTCAGTTTCTCTTGCCCCAAAATGATAGGTTGTGGACCAGAATGATGCTTGTTTTAGGCTTCAAACTGTCACTAGCGCCAGGCCTGGCACGCTATTTGGAGCTCTGGGTTCAGCACCAAGCAGCCCCAGATAGGTGCAGGGGGTTGGGTGGGTGACTAGCAGGTGGAAGAAGGAAAGTGTGTAGTTGTCCTAAGGAGGATCTGGGGAGGCAGCTGACGGGGAGGACGGGGAGCTGGTGACGGAGGCAGACAGGAGGCATCTGACTTAAACTGCTCAGGAAAGATAAGGATGGAGGAGGAGAAAGAGCACGCAAGCAGCCCTCCTGGGTCCCAACCAATGCCGCATTTCTGGTTTTTTGCCCAGCTTACTTGAGCTTGGGCATTCTGCTACTTGCAACCTAGTTACAATACAGTGTAACCCTCTCTCACTCCCAAATGCTTCTCCAGAAATAAAAACAGAAGTTGTGCAAAGCGTGGAGTGTTGCTTGTAACATTGGAGTGGATCTTTACTTGTAGAAAGTAATGACCAGCAAGAGCTTTAAAAGACAAAGCCTCCAGTATCCTTACCACAGGGAATCATCTAGAACCTAAATTTGAAAACAGTAACATTTGCATAGATGTCGGTTACTCTGTTTCTAATCCTTTAAAGTATCACCAAAGCAGTTCTCTCCTGAGGGAAAGTTTACCACTGTGAGGCACTTGTAACTCTTATTTCATAATGTATACAAAAGATGTGTATTAATGGATTAAACTAAATCATTTGAAAGCGTCATTTTGTTTTTTCCCCATTATTTATTTATTCACTTCACATCTCTATCATCGATCATCACAGCCTCCCTCCTACCCCCATCCCCTCACACAGCCCCTCCCCCAGGCTCCCTCACCATCAAGAATCATTTTGTCTTTCAATTTCCAAACACCTCTTACCATTGAAGATCAGTTTTAAAATATCCAAATGTGGAGCTTGAGTTACAGCTCAGTGGTGAGCACTTATCTAGTCTGTGGAAGTTCTAGGTTTGATTCTGAGTACCATCTTTACGTCAGTCATGAATTGTTTCTGAACCGAACTGAACCATGGGACTGTGGGGAAGCCAGGGAGGCCTCCTCACCACCTCAGTGCACACTGAGAGCCAGGCAGTGTGTGTCAAGGTGATCCTTTAAAGGCTCCCACTGATCAAGGTCGTGGGCCAAATGGACTTAAGCAGCTTCTATGGTATGGTATTTTAAGATGTGTTTGTTTATTTTATGTGTATGTGCGTGCCTGCCTGGGTATATTCACCAGTGCCACCTGCATGCAGAACCAGAAAGGAGCATCAGATGCCCTGGAACTGAAG
Organism: Apodemus speciosus; assembly: GCA_002335545.1. Lineage (NCBI taxonomy): Eukaryota > Metazoa > Chordata > Mammalia > Rodentia > Muridae > Apodemus > Apodemus speciosus. Next base: position 1,641,804 of record BDUI01000020.1, read on the forward strand.
TCACAGGTAGCTGTGAGCTGTCCAGTGTGGGTGCCAGCAACAGAACCCAGGTCTTCTCTAAAGACAGTACCTGCTCTTAAACACAAAGTCATTTCCCCAGCTCGTCTACCTGTAATTCTTGGAAAATAAGAATCAATTCTGGATCCTCTAATCTCCCTCCACTCTCAGCGCTCACGGAAAGAATGAGGTCAGTTCATCCATGCATTGTGTTTTAGACCGAAATTACTTTTTTGAGGGAGAACTAATTCTGCCAGCATCGTAGAAAGCAGTCACCCCTCACCTCCCTGAGAAGGGTGCAGCTGACCGTTAGAACAGGATTGGGTGCTTAAGCGGCAGGCGTCCTAAATGTGATGATAGTTCTTTAGATAAGAGTGAGTATTGTAGAAACTGAAGCAAACTGTGAGTACAAATGAGATCCACAGACTTCTGTCTTTGAAGCACTTGTCGAAGCTCTCCGGGGGAGGGGGGGAGGGTGCAGAGGGGAAGCAAGCTCCGCCTGAGCAGGCAGCTGCCCCTCGTGTAAGGAGAACACGTCGCACACACAGACGTTCATCAGTGGAAAAAACACAGGAGGAGTTGTAATGAGGTCGCATTAGAACTCTGCCCACCCACGTGGCCTTGAGGGACAGGGAACAGCCTCCATGTGGAGGTGGGCGGAATTTCCCTAGCTGGAAGGAAGAGTAGCAAAGGCACGGAGAGGAGGAGGGGCATAGTGAGGAGGGAGCCAAGGAGTACCGGAATAGGACCTAGACATCGGACCACCGTCTCTGAGGGAGCTCTGCAGGGGAGAAGTCTTGACGGATGTAAATTGAGACCCGCAAATGAGAAGGGAAAGATACCTCTGCCAACTCTCCAAATGAGCATGCGCTTTCAAAAAATGGTGCCATCCAGTGAGAGCAGACCGTACTCTGCCCTCCAATTTTAGCTCTGCCACCTTAATACTTGCGGTTCTTTAGACCTTCATAAATTCAACCTAAAGACCTCAGCTGTGAAAAGAGTAGATACTGCATTTCATATGTACCTTACAGGGTTTGTGTGAACAAGATTCATGTACAGCGAGCAGAAAATAGCATGGCCTACTTCCAGATAATCATTGTGAAGCCCCCATACCAAATGTTATTTTCATTCTGTTATTGCTACTATGTAAGAGTCGTGGAGACCAGGGAGTGCTTTTTTTCTGGTCTAGGAACACAGAAATCATTTTTTATAAAGTCATTTAATGAACGAATGAGTACTCGTGTGGATAAGATTCAGAACCCTCAAACTAAGCAATAAAATCAATCTCTCAGACTAAGCTGAATGCTTGTTGTCTGTTCTCTGATTCTTGGGGCATTTAGGCTAAGGGCAGCTCTGAGTTAGTGTCAATCAGTTGGTATCATGGTAGAGAAGGAAGCCTGTGAATGTGGAGTCATTGACATTATCTGCATAGACGCCATTGTGGTCCCCATCCCCATACACCTGGAGCCAGACTTGGTCCCCCACCTCCAGATGGAGGAGCACAGAGCCAGAAGCCTGGTCCACATTCTTTTCCTGATACTGGTCGTAGGTGAAGAGCACGGCCTTGTCCTTCTTGAAGAGGCTCACCTTCACGTCCTTCATGTACACCGTGATGTGGTAGGAGAAGTAGTAGAGTCCTGGAATGTTGCAGTAGAATTTGCCAGTGCTGCCATCATAATGATTCTGTTGGTTGTAGAAGATCTTAGTAAAGCGAATGGGAACATTGGGGACCGTGATGCGGGTCTCCAGCCCCACACTGAATGCCGAGCGATACACATAAGCAGCCTCTCCGGGTTCTCCTTTCCTGCCTGGGATTCCGGGAAAGCCCCGAGGTCCTTCAGCTCCTGTGATTCCAGCATCTCCTGTCTCACCCTTAGGACCAAGAAGACCTAGAAAGTGAGAAGAATTCTGTGAATGGCGGGAACAGAGCTACCCAGACTGTTTCCAGACCCTCTACCCACAGTCCAGCCAAGAAAAGACATTATCTCCACTTCCCACACACTCCACGGCCTGGAAGGTTCCCATAAGCTCATCTCCAACCTTATTTTTCAAAGCCTTTATGGGTGAATTAAAAGATGAATGAGCAAGTTGCTGATGGATATTTAGAACTTTAGAGCTAGATAACACATCCTTGTTCATTGTTCTCTGGTTGACATGTGAATGATTTGCTCTGGTAGAAGCTCTGAATTGTTAGTGGTCAGCCGGGGTCAGTAGATGTTCTGAATATCATTTATCCATTTATTCATTCGTCTATTCATTCCTTCATCTCATGCCTTTCCATATGCCCCAAGGCACAGCAGATTTCCAGAAAGCGATCTCCCGTAAGTATCCACATAGTCACTCTACTCTCCCAGCTCTTTGTGCCCTGACTAACCAACCACTGTGCTGCCTTCTAGTCCTCTGTCCAGATGTCCTCCCTCCTCTAACCTCTGGAACCATCCTTTCGCGGCATGGCTCAAGCCCTACCTCCTCAGATTAGCCTCATTGTTAATTTGCATCGTCCTTGAGCACAGCCTTTCTGAATCCCACGCCTTCAGCATCTGCACACATTCAGTTGAGTATGTTGCATGTTGGAAGACATTTTCTCTTAATAACGCTATCCAGAGGTTTGTCTGCTATAAACAGTTATTTAAACCCCAGCTCAGGGTTTCTACCCCACCTTTGGTTATTGAGTTCTCAGAAAGGCACACTCACAGCCTTTATATTTACAACAAACTTTAAACAATATAAGAGTTGGGTAGATATCGACCCTCTGTGCTATTAGAAGCAACTTTCCTCTGATAACCCGTTATTACTTCCTGTGTTTCATCTGGGCTGCTCTCCTCTCCAGTTGGGCAGCACTCAGGGCCATACTCTCTTGACTCTTACCCTATGGCCACTTTCATGCCCCTCCTTCTCATTCTTCTTCTCCTCCTCCTCCAAGCCCAAGCCCAGGAAACCTAAGCTCTACCTATGTCCCTTCTGCCCAACTACTAGTTGTTGGCATCTTCATTTACCAATCAGAAATAACTTGGGGCCAGGGTTACTCAGCATCTTACATGCCGACTCTCTCATTTCTGGGGCACAGTCTTGGGGGGGGTCCCAAATCAGCATTAGAATACAAGCAGCATCAGGCCAACCAGCTACACTTGTCTCCTTGACTGAACCAAGGCACCGAGTGCTTCAGAAGTGCATAAAAGGTGCTTTTGAATGTCAGTGGATAGAGCAAGAATTACAGAGAAAACAAGAATAGGAATGCATTGGTAGTATGGAAGGGATAGGCAGAGAGAAGGAGATACAGATTGAGTGAAGTCATGGATACTTCAGTAGGTACCATCTAGTCCCACTCAAGGAGGACAGTGCAAGCTCTAGGGTGCTCATGAACCACAAAAAAGAAAGAAAGAAAGAAAGAAAGAAAGAAAGAAAGAAAGAAAGAAAGAAAGAAAGAAAAAAAGAACAAAAANAAAGAAAGAAAGAAAAAAAGAACAAAAAAAAAAAAAGAAAGGTTTTGCCTCTTGCCTGTGTCTGTGTCTAGGCCTCAATGAATCACTGGAATCACTTACCCTGCAAAGACCCCACCTCTGTCCAGGACTCTTCTACATACCTGGATCTCCTTTCTCTCCCTTCTCTCCAGGAGTGCCATCTCTACCATCACGGCCTGGTGTCCCATTGTGGCCAGGATGTCCTGGGATGCCTGCCATCCAACCTGCACAAGTTCCCTTGGGTGGAGGGACCAAAGCAGGAGCTAGCTCTTCAGTTGCAGCCTCCTCCTCGGCATGACTGGGCAGGATTAAGAGGCACAGGAGAGCTTGCAACAGTAGCATCCTGAGCCCTGAAAGTGTCAGGTGAATAGTCATGGGAAGGGCAGACTCACACGGCACATCCAATCAGGACCTGCATCACGTCCTATCCAGCCAGGTGGAATCCACCGCAAAGATCTGCATCTGCATACTCGCCTCTCCCAGAGAGCCTTCTGAGGCAGCCCAGTCCTCACTCATCCAGGAAGCCTTCACTCAGTCTTAGTTAGGGTTTTACTGCTGTGAACAGACACCATGACCAAGGCAACTCTTATAAGGACAACAACATTTAGTTGGGGCTGGCTTACAAGTTCAAAGGTTCAGTCCATTATCATCAAGATGGGAACATGGTAGCATCTTGCAGGCGGGCATGGTGCAGGAGGAGCTGAGAGTTCTGCATCTTCATCTGAAGGCTGCTAGTGGAATACTGACTTCCAAGCAGGTAGGACTCAGGTGTTAAAGCCCACACCCACAGTGACACACCTACTCCAACAAGGCCACACCTCCTAATAGTGCCACTTCCTGGGCCACGCATATACAAACCATCACACTCAGACATCCTTCCCTGAAATCTGCAATGAGTAGAAAAATCTCCTATATTCTGGCTCCTTTCAGCCTCAGAATTGTAAATCCAAAGGTGGCAGGGATGGCCACATTCCAGTCTCCCTCTCCTGAGTGCAGGACCACACACCCGGAATATTCCAGAATCCCGTCCTGGGTTTCTGTGCTTGCTCCACTCAACTCTAAACAGCTCTCCACTCCCAGGCTCTTCTTTCCCTCACTTTCATATATACATATGTGCACTGTGAGCACTTCACTCACACACACATTCACACACACTTATACACTCACACATTTTCATATACACATATGTGCACTGTGAGCACTTCACTCACACACACATTCACACACACTTATACACTCACACGTTTTCATATACACATATGTGCACTTGTGAGCACTTCACACACACATTCACACACACACACACTTATACACTCACATGTTTTCGTATACACATATGTGCATTTGTGAGCACTTCATTCACACACACATTTTCATATACACATGTGCATTTGTGAGCACTTCACACACACACACACACACACACACGCACGCACGCACGCACACACGCACGTACAGAAACCCTTTGGGGATTACAGGGGAAAAGCAACTCTAATTCCAAAGAATCTGTTTATTCTTTAAAGTGGCAGAAATCATTCTTCACCTAAAGCTCTTCTCTGTTTCAGTCTTGTCATTTTCTTTCTTTCTTTCTTTCTTTTTTTTTTTTTTTTT
>BDUI01000020.1:1646902-1658134 GCA_002335545.1 Apodemus speciosus
GGCTGGCCTCGAACTCAGAGATCCGCCTGCCTCTGCCTCCCAAGTGCTGGGATTAAAGGCGTGTGCCACCAACGCCCGGCTGCTTTTTTTTTTTGGGGGGGGGGTCATTTTCTAGCTTTTATAATTATTTTAAAAATATGCATCTCCAGTCTAGAGAGTGAATATGGCCAAAATATTTGTAATTGTTTTGAACTTGGTTTAATTTTTTTTAGCTTATTTACACTTCAAAATATTTTATAATCTGCAACAAATGGTATCATATATTGATTTAAAAACAATCAATCAATCAAAGCTGTCCTCAGGCAGGCATCTTTTCTAAAAACTTATCTTTCTATTATGATATGTTCCCAGATATAAATTATTGGGATCAGAAATCTAAACTTTTCGTCCTTTTGGGTTTTTGAGACAGGGTTTCTCTGTTGTAGCCTTGACTGCCCTGGAACTCACTCCGTAGTCCAGGCTGACCTAGAACTCAGAGATCCGCCTGCCTCTGTCTCCCAAGTGCAGGAATTAAAGGTATATGCCTAATTAACCTTTTTTTAAAAGGCTTATTTTGTTTTTACTTATGTGTGTGTGAGTGATTGTATATGTGAGTGTGTAAGAGTGATTGTGTCTGTGTGATTGTGTATGTGTGTGTGAGTGATTGTGTCTGGGTAATTGTGTGTGTGTATGTGTGTGTGTTTGTGCGCGTGTGTGCGCCTAAGGAAGCCAGAAGAGGACTTCCTGGAACTGAAGTTATGGATAGTTGTATGACATCATATGGGTACTGGGAGCCAAACCTGAGTCCTCTGGAAAAGCAGCAAGTGCAAAGTCCTAACCGTGAGCTTTTCCTCCAGCTCACCTAAACATTAGTAAGTATTTTAATAAATATATAATTTTCATGTGTGTGTGTGTGTGTGTGTGTGTGTGTGAGCCTGTGGGAGCCAGAAGAGGACAACAGATCCCCTAGAGCTGACGTACCTGTCAGTTGTGTGCTGCTCACTTTCAGTGCTGGGAACTGAACTCAGATCCTCTGAAAGAGTAACATGCTCTCTAAAATACTGAGCCCTCTCTCAGCCCCTTTAAAATCATTTAATGTACATACCAACATCATGAGATACTATGTTGCCACCAAGAGAGCGTGAGTGTATGCACACAAAGACCTATCTCGGGCTGAGGGTATGGTTCTGTTTTATTGAAAGGGCTATTTTTTTAAGTTCCTCATTAAGTATTCTCTGTCAGTTAACTTGCTGGGGTCACAAAGTGTTTCTTCTGCACTCTTGTGTCTTTGATATGTTTTGATTTGAGGTTTTTGGGGGGAGGTACACTATTTTGAGAATGAGTTTCACAGAACACAGTCAAGCCTCAGAGACACAGTCACTGGGTTTAAAATGACCTTGAAGTTGTGACCTTCTCGTTGCCATGGGAAGCCTTGACTTTCCTTTAAGTTTTATCCTTGTTTGATACAGAGTCTTTGTATGCAGCCCAGATTGGTCTCAACCTCGGGGCGCTCCTCCCGGCTTGGCCTCCCTGAAACTGGGATTACTTGGGTGAACCAGCACGCGCAGCTCCTGTGATGTCTGGCTGGTTTTATGTGGAGGTTATTGTCCCCTCACCCACAGTGCTGAGACTCAAACCCGGGTCTCTCTACTCATCCGTACTAGGCAACTGCTCTGCCACTGAGGACACCTGTCCCTTATTAACATCTCTGCAAGCAATTGTGTGAGCGTGTGCCACTGTTCTGTCTTCTTACCGCCCACTGCGTGACTTGCAGATCCTTCTTCTGTCTGCCGACCCTCATTTCCAGACAGTCTGCCGTTTATAGGCTCAGCGTTGTGGATATGTTCCTTCACTCCAAGCAATAAATGGCTCTTATTCCCGGAAGGATTTGGCAATACCCTGCTTATTTTCTTTCACTCCATATATTTATTATCACTCTTTACTGTACCTGTGACTTTTTTAGTGGTGCTGTAAACTGTGGCGTAAGATCATTTTAAATACCTTTGATTGAGGTCATCTTTGCATTCCCTGTCCCCTTGGCGCATTATTCTCTAAATACCCAAGTCTAGTTCAGCCTTACATGAATTGGAACTGGCAAGGGTGAGGAGGAGAGGGCCAGAAATAACTGCCTGAGCTTTGCTCAGAGAGCAGGAGTCTGCTCCGACTGGCCCATAGTGTCTCTGAGGGCCTCTGTCGCCATCTACTGAATCTGGAGAGATCAGGAACGTAGGTTCAGCAACCATTACAAATAAAAGAAAGTAAAGCTTAGGTCTGACTCTTCCCCAGAGTAAAAAAAATGGGAAGACCAGAGGAACGTCCCCAAATGCTCCTCTTGTAATTAGAAAGAATGCTTAGTAAGTTAGTTAGTTAGTTAGTCAGTCAGTCAGTCAATTGGTTAGTTGGTTGGTTGGCTAATTAGTGGTGTATGTGTGTGTGTTGTGGTGTGTGGTATGGTGTGGTGTGTGTGTTTGGTGTGTAGTGGTGTGTGTATGTGGTGTGTGTGTGGTGTGTAGTGTGTACGTGTGTGTTGTGGTGTGTGTGTGTATGAGTGTGGTGTGTAATAATGTATGTGTGTGTATGTGGTGTGTATGTGTGTAGTGTGTAGTGTGTGTGTGTGTATGTGTGTGTGTGTGAACCCACAGAAGTCAGAGAACACCTTGTTGGAGTCAGTTCTCTCCTTCCACCCACTGGGTCCTGGGGAATGAACTCAGGTCATTAGATTCAGCATCTTGGCCAGGCGGTGGTGAAGCACACCTTTAGTCTCAGCACTTGGGAGGCAGAGGCATGTGGATTTCTGAGTTCAAGGCCAGCCTGGTCTACAGAGTGAGTTCCAGGACAGCCAGGGCTACACAGAGAAACCCTGTCTCAAAAAAAGATTAGATTCAGCATCTTTACCCACTGAGTCATCTTGGCCACCATTGCTCTGAGATTTTTAAGATTTTATCCGTCTTATGTCAACTCTGCCCTTCTTCTTACAGCTCTAGCAATCATATTCCTGAGTACCTCAACTCAAGAATCTAAGAAGTACCCATCTTTTCTATGGGGAAATAAGAAAAATGCCAGAATGCTTGAAATAATGTAGGCAGTTAGCGAGGACCCCAAAGACGAAGGGTAGCTCAAGACTTATCCCTAATGCTGGGAAGGAGGGAAAAGGCAGATCTGTAGAGTTTTCCCGTTCTCTCTCTCTCTACTGAAAAACCAATAACCTTCCTCATCTAAGAACATTCCTCCCCACACCTCCGTGTTCTCAATGCTTTCCTCTACGTACAGGGATGGTTGTTCTGGGATTCTCCCAGTGGCATAGGATGGAAGGACTAAACATTGCATATCCTTAGCAGTTCTTTTTTAAGATTTATTTTTATTTTTTAATTATTTGGCTATTCATGGGGGTATGTACCTATGCACAGACACACATGGGGGGGGGGGGCAGAAGACATTGGATCCCCTGGACAAGTTACAGACAGTAGTGAACCAGGTCCTCTGTAAGATTTCCCCTGCACATACTGTTAACTACTGAGCTCTCTCCCGGCCCTAACCATTTGGCCAATAAGGACAGATCCTGATTGAAGGTTTCACTTTCACCTAGTTCTGGATGTAAAGTCAGCTGTGGATAGCCATGAAGGACAACACAGAATGCCTCAGGGTTTGTTGTTGTTGTTGTTTAATTCAACATTGCTTCTGTTCTGTATGTAGGCAAAGCAGTTGTTGCACTTTGATTTTGAAAGACTTCTACAGGGAAACACTACTGAATGGAACTGTGTGCCAGAGATAAACCTATAGCTAGAGCATGTTACAAAAGAAATGTTTTGGGTAGGCATTGAAGGTAGACGGCAAGAATCCAGTCTAATGCTTTACATTTGGAAAGCTTTGTCCTACCGTCTCATTGAATGATCACAGACATTTTGGAGACAATATGGGGGTCTTCAAGGAAACACACGCTCGGCTACAAATAATCAGTTCTTGCCCTTCCGCCCCCATCTGCCTCCCTGACTTTATGCTCTTTGCCTAGAACTGCAATTTCACAATATTATCATAAGACCCAGTTGGCAGAAAGTGTGGAGTATTTTATAAACTTACAAAATACCATACACGTTCATGAGAAAGGGGAAGCAAATATTAATGCATCATCCACTGTGGACAGTTGCTGAGTTTCAGGTCACCCACACGGCCTCAAGAGGGAGACCGACAGCTGAGACAGCTGGGGGTCGGAAAGGCTCAGTCATTTCTGCCAAAATAGGAAGCAAACAAGTGGGACCAGGAATGGTGGCGCACACCTTTCATCCCAGCACTTGGAAGGCAGAGGCAGGAGGATCAGTGTGAGTTTGAAGCCAGCCTGGTCTATAGAGAGTCCAGAACAGGCAGGGCTCTGCTATCTGTTATACAGAAAAACCCTGTCTCAAAGTTAAATTTAAAAAAAAAAAAAGTAAGCATGTTGTCCGATGACCCACACTGGCCTTCCTAGCAAACTGTACAGGAGCTGCACAAGAGAATGGCTGCAGCGTTCCAGGGCCACAGTATAGTCAAGGAGATGTGACGCTCCTCTGTGACCTGCTGGCATCTTGGCAGCATCAGAATCTTGTGACATTTGAAACTGGGGTTTCCTCTGGGACTGGCAGAGATTAGGCTACGAAGAGAAAAGAGGTCACAGCCCGTAAAGACCACAAAGCGAAGAGACATGCCAGAGCCAAAGGCAACTCCAGGACCCTCCCATCCTTGCCTGTAGAGGCAGGAAGGCTGAGTGCATTTCCTACATCCTCAAGGAAGCACTCTGTGTGTTCAAAGCCTGGATCGTTGATTGTTATGACCTTCATGAGACTTCAAGGAGGGAACAAGATGATCCAATGGTACAAGAGAGACGTTGACAAAGTAAGATGAGCCTCAAGAGACTTACAGCCTGACCTGCAGCTGCCTCTAAGATTACCCTCAGAGCTTGGGCTCAGGATCCTAACCTGCTCAGTGGGGTCATGTAAGATAAGGAACTGGAGAACTGTGAGCCTGTGGACTGGAGGCGTTCCACAGAGATCTCTGGCCCTGCTGGTGAGACTCCTCTGTTGTGTCCCAGTTGCTCCACACTGCTCTGCGCTGAGTCGGGCCTAGCCACCGAGGACTGCAGGGGAACTTCAGGTGGCATTTCAGGAGAGCAGACCTCTTAACAAGCAGCAGTGTTACAGCTCTTATGACGGAAGATCTCAGACGACGAAGTAGTTCTCACACGCCTTTATTCCTTCCAAATAGGATTCTTATATACAGTTTTGGGGTGGGTCAAGGTCTGACAGCAGGTACTTCTGTTTGGCTTGGTCTGAGAGCTTGGAGATACCTTATCTGCATGTGCAAGGGCTTGGCACTGCTCTGATGGCCACAGAGCTCTCTGTGGGGAGTTGTGGGAGGCTGTAGCTAGTGACAGGAGCCATGGGCCCAAGGGGCATGGCCAAATGCCTGCCATTCCTTGCTGGTAGTCACCTGCTGGGTCACCAAGGTTTTAAGCCAGAGCTCAACCAGGGACCAGCCTACCTATGCACAGCTCACCCCACAGATAACATTTATGACATGTGACAATTCTGTAGAGTAGCATTTGCATAAGATACTTCATTTTGTTTTTGTTTTTTTTTTTTTGTTTCATGAGAGGGACACACACACACACAGAGAGAGAGAGAGAGAGAGAGAGAGAGAGAGAGAGAGAGAGAGAGAGAGACAGACAGACAGACAGACAGACAGACAGACAGACAGACAGACAGACAGACAGAGAAAGGGACTCCTGATTGCCCTGGAACTCATTGTAGACCAGGCTGGCCTTGAACTCAGAGATCCACCTGCCTCTGCCTCCTGAATGCTAAGTTTAAAGGTGTGTACCAGCACAAAGTACTTTTAGGTTTTAACTCATTTAGCCTCCTGCCTTTAGCCTTGCTTCTTACTGCAATAAGCAGGAGAAGCTGAGACTTGAAGAAGCCAAGATGCTATTCGTTTTTAAAATTTATTTATTTTAAATACACGAGTACACTGTCATCATCTTCAGACACACCAGAAGAGAGCATCAGATCCCATTACAGATGGTTGTGAGCCACCATGTGGTTGCTGGGAATTGAACTCAGGACCTCTGGAAGAGCAGTCAGTGCTCTTAACCACTGAGCCATCTCTCCAGCTCCTGAAGTAGCCATTCTTAAGGATCAAAGTGGTCCCTGAGGATAGAGCTCAGTGGTGGAGCATTTGCCTAGTGTGTATGAACCCTAAGTTCAAACCTCAGTAGCACGCAATAAACAAACAAAAACAAATAAAAATTAAGTTAATGTTCGCAATTTCACAGTGGCACAACCCAATCATAAATAGCGGTACCAGGAGTGCAGGCACCTCTGTCTAGATTCTGGCAGGTGTCACTCAGCCTTTGGAGAGCCATTAGCACTCTCATGTCCATCATATATGTATGCACACACTTGTACATTCTCACAAAACTGGCAAAGCAAAGCATCTCTTCATGAAGCCTGTAGGGTGAGTTCCTGATTGAAGCCTTTGCGGTCCAAAAGATATCACCTCCTGGCTTCAGCAGCGCACATGGGGCTACTGGTACTCTGGGTTGACAGGTAGCTGAAATGTTTGTCTCTGTAACCTCCTTGGGAAAAGATAAAACTGAGGGCTGAGGGAAATGCATTTCCTGGGCAAGGATGACAGCCTGAGTTCAATCCCTGGAGCCCACATAAAAAGCAAGGTTGGCCAGAGACAGGAGAATCATCCCAAAGCTCGGGGACCAGGCAATGCACAAGCGGAAGAAACAAGAGAGAACCGCCTCAAACAAGGTAGGGGGAGAGGAATGACTCCCAAAGGCTACCCCTCCCATCGTGTGCCTGCCATAGAATGAGGGTGTTGGCACACATTAGACTCTGGCATATACGTGCACATTTTTTCTCGCACGTATGAGCGCGCGCATGCGCGCATACACACACACACACACACATGCACACACACACACACTTTTAAGTGCTTGGGAATTGGCTCTGTTGATTAGTGCTTTCTTCAAATGCATGAGGACCTGAATTAAGATCTCCAGAAATTAAGATCCTCATGTAAAAAGCTGTCACCTTTAACCCTGGTGGTAGGGGATGTCAGAGACATGAACTTCCCCAGAGATCAATGACCTCACTCCGGCCTTCTTCATCAAACTCCAGGGTCTGTGAGAGACCTTGTCTCAAAAAATATGACAGAGATTAAGAAAGGCACCTCATATGGAGAGACCCCTCTGGCTTCCATGTGCACATGCATACATGATGACATATGAGGCAAGAAGCAAGCTCTGTGTCTCTTAAGATTCCTCAAGACACAGGGAGAGAGGGATCAAGGATTTCTCATTAAGCCTTAGGAACCAAACTGCTCCAAGAACCAAGCTGCACTCTCATGCCCCTCTGGCCTGCTCTGCCTGACTCTTGCTCCCAGAATGACTCTGACCTAACTCGCTGCTGTCCTTTTAATGTCACAGTGAGTGAGATGGCTCTACTCTTGTGAGGCTTGATTCAAAACCTATTCTCTCTCCTGGGGAGCCAGCAAGGCAGGTGGATCTCTTTGAGTTCAGTGATAGCCTGGCCTTTGTAAATTCCAAGCCGGTCAGGAATATAGAGAGAGACCCCTGTCTCAAAAACAAAATTTCGGAGCGGGGCGTGGTGGCGCACACCTGTAATCCCAGCACTTGGAAGGCAGAGGCAGGAGGATTTCTGAGTTCGAGGCCAGCCTGGTATACAGAGTGAGTTCCAGGACAGCCAGGGTTACAAAGAGAAACCCTGACTCAAAAAACCAAACCAAACAAACAAACAAAAAAAAACCAAAAAATTTCTTCACACTAGGGACTTACATACCATGACACACAAGAGGCTGCCTTGGCTTCCAAACCCCTCCCTCCTACATCTCCTCTACCTCCATGGTTCCAATGTTGTGTTCATGGAGCAAGAATTGGGTTTAACAAAGACCAAGCAGGTGCAATGCCTCTGTCAGAAACTATCTTTCAAAATAGGGCATTTTGTCCAGATTGCCACTATTTTCCAGGTTCTCACCACTTTGTGTCACCCAATTCCCTAAAATGTCTCTATGCAGACAGATGTCCCCAACTCCTTTGACCACACCCATGTCTTCACTCAGTCCTGACAGAGTGTTCCACAGCGCATGCTCCGCGAATATCTGCTGAGTAGAACTAAGTGATAGAAACGGATCCTACAGTCTGAGGTCTGACCTCAACTGGGCTTCCTCGGGCTGCCTCTCTGCCTGCTTCTCCTGTCACTGTAACCCATAAAGCTGAGAAGCAATAGACCTCACTTTTCAACCGAATCTCATCTGCGGATAGACCCTCCTACCTCACTAACTCCAGGTTCTTTTGCAGTGGGCACCACGCCATCAAATGAGCAGGGCAAACTTCAGGTTCAAGCATGTGACCCAGAAGGTTATTGTTTCTTTCTTGGAGCTTTGAAGAATTAAAGAAAAGCCCCAAAGCTTATCTGTGCCAACCACGATCTGAGTTTTCTCTACATCTATCATACTACTGCAGAGAGCAAAATCAGAACACAGCCCAAACGGGATTGGGCATTCATACCCACTCAGCCAGGAATTCAGAATTGTTCTTACCTTTTGGTGTAGTCAGATCCACCGGCAATCGTACAGACAGAAATGAGGAGAAAATGTCCAGGTCTCGTGAATCTGGTACTCATGGGGACAGGCAGACCCAATCTCACCATTGGCCAGCCCAGTTAGATCCAGCAGCCAATGAGTAGGCTCCTTGCTCCTGGCTGCTGCCCTAAGCCTCCTCCCTAGGGAACCTGGTTTGATCCAGCTTGGGTCTGGGAAGCCAAGTAGAGCTTCTGTCGAGCCCTCCTGTTCCCAGGCTTTGGCCATACTCTGCCAGAGTGACAGATAGGGCAAGGGTAAGGACAATAATCAAAACAACATACTTCTGAATGCAATAAAAAATATCCTCAAGTAAAATGAACTGTTTAGGGGTCAGGAGCCCTCCCTCTCCCGAGAGTCAACGACACGAATTCTCACATGGTACTCCTGCTCTTCCTTTGTAACTAAATGTGAAGCTGTGGGTTCAGACATTAATATTTCAGTAAGAAAGAAGAGGGGCTGTACTAGAATAAGAACTAGAGGGACTGGAGGCATGGCTCAGCGGTTAAGAGCACTGGCTGCTCTTCCATAGGTCCTGAGTTCAATTCCCAGCACCCACACTAAACCCATGGAATCCTATGCCTTCTTCTGGTATGCAAATGTGCATGCAGCTAAAATACCCATACACATAAATAAACAAATCTTTAAGAAATAGAAGGTGTCCTCCACTTGCTAGACTGGATCCCATACTGAGAAAAGGCCATGTATATGAATTCTGAGGGCTGTTGTTCAGGAAGGTTCCTGGTGTGGTGTGAGGCCAGTCCAAGGGCCTTAGCAGTCCAAATTCTAAAATGTATGGTCCCTACATAATTCAAGCCCAGTGTCACAGAACACTTAACCTTGACATTGGAGTACCATGTGTTAAGATTTTTCTTGTTCCAAGTTTCAAGCTAATGTTTTGAAAACTAATTTTCTGGGAAGAGATAAACCTCAATTTCCAGACCCCTCGAAAAGATCAGAGCTCCTGGTTCTCAGGAGCACAAAGCTGGTGAATTAAATTAAATCGTGAATCGGGAAAGCTCTGGCTGCCAGCAGCAGCTTCAGTAAGATCCTCAGACACAGATGGCTCCCAGGCGAAGGCTGGGCAAGCATGTGCTCCCACCTGTCACCTTCCACCGTCCACGCAGAGCCTAAGAATCCGGCCTTTAACTAGTGGAAGGGCCAACAGTGTCAGCCCATCGAGGAAGGAGAGGCCAAATACGATCCTCCATCTTGTTTCCCTATTAATGCACAGATATTTCTAGAGAAATCATGTTAGGCCATGAAGACTAAAGACAAGAGGTCATTCCAAGGGCTGTTAGGTGTGACTATATGACTCTGGAAATTTCCCAGGCAAATTGTACGAATCGGAGGAGAAAGAAGAACTGCAGCAACTCAAAGCTGTATCACTCCATATCTTTATCTTAGCATTTTGCTTACTTATTGTGTGTGTGTGTGTGTGTGCGCGCGCGCGCATGTGTTGTTGTTGCATTTTCTCACTTATTTTGTATGTGTGTGTTACTGTCTTTCACTTCCTACTGGAATGCGAACGTGCTATAGCAGGGGCTTTACCTATTTGAGGTCATGTTCCCTAGCCCCTAGGCTTAGTAATATCTTATTCAAAGTAAGTAGCAACCCATGTTGAATCAAGGAATAAACGGATGGCTGTGTTCAGTCTTCCCATGGAGATAGCTATGGCTGTCTCCCACTTAATGAAGAAGCCAGGACCCAGTAAGTGTGAGAGGAACAAAGCTAGGTCTCTCTGACCACAAGGGTCATATGCTCTCTAATGTCTTAGAGTCTTCACCTCTGCTCAATTATAGCCCCGGGGCAACTCTGGACCCCTGTCCCATTTAGGAACACTGCTGGTTTCAGCAGCTCCTAACTATTGCACAAGGCGGAGTGACTTTCACCCCACAACCAACCGCATCAATACTCTGCTGGGTCTGGTAGACACCAGGAGCATTGTGAAAGCCTACCATTTGGGGAGCTCTCCTGAGAATCCGCCACTCGCCACAGAGGGCACTGTGTGGAAACACACACTTGCTCAGAGACAACAGTGAAACCCATTCAACCTGAGTGAGGCTCAGTGTTTTGGTTTTTGCTGGGTTTTGGCTTTGTTTCGTTTTTTTCTTTTCCTTTCTTTCTTTCTTTCTTTCTTTCTTTCTTTCTTTCTTTCTTTCTTGGTTTTTAGTTTTTTTTTTTTCAAGACAGGGTTTCTCAGTGTAGCCCAAGCTGTTCTCAAACTTGCTCTGCAGATCAAGCAAGGCTGGTTTATACCAGGACGAATGTGTTACTGCCCAGAATGAAGCAGCCACAGAAATGTGATTGTTTCCTCATGTCTGCAGCTCAACTCTGCCTATGTGTGAAGTGAGAATGACTTAAGCCGAAGGTCAGATTTGCCCAAAAGGCCCGAGTTTCCCCTGAGTGTGGTTAAATTTCACTGTATATTGACTTTAAAGAGACAATTTACTGAAATAACTAAACATAAAACCATACCTTGAGACATAACACTAACTGTAAAAGAATGAGTCTATACTGTAGCACCCCAAAAGAATGAGTCTATACTGTAGCACCCCAAAAGAATGAGTCTATACTGTAGCACCCCAAAAGAATGAGTCTATACTGTAGCACCCC
>BDUI01000020.1:1682938-1700817 GCA_002335545.1 Apodemus speciosus
ACATGTGTATTCTCTATTAAAAAAGCTACCATATCATTCTACAGATGGTCGGGTATTCTCAGTTTCATCTACTTGTGACAGCATATAATCTACAAACATTAAAATTTAATTTCTGCAGCTTCCTAATCTCTTATTCTATGGGCCACCTGGAACTGGCAAAACTTCCACCATTTTGGCAGCAGCTAGAGAGCTCTTTGGGTAAGTTGACATGGGTGGGTGTCTTAGTCACTATTCTATTTCTGAGAAGAGACACTATAAACAAGACAACAATTATAAAAGAACGCATCTAGCTGGGGCTGGCTTACGGTTTCTGAGGGTTAGCTCATGTGGGAGCATGGCAGTGTGCAGGCAAGCAAGATGCTGTAGAAGTAGCTGAGAGCTGTGTCTTCACCCACAGGCCGAGAGCAGAGCACAAGAGCGCCTCAAAGCCCATCCAGTGACACACTTCCTCCAGGAAGGCCATTCCTCCTAATTCTTTTCCAATAATGCCATTCCCAGGTGGCTATTATTCAAATAAGTGAGTCCGTGGGGGTTCACTGTTATTCAGACCACCACAGTTAGTCAACTTCTTTTTTAAAGACTATACGCCATAGGCTGAAGAGATGGCTTAGGGCTTGAGAGAGCTCTCTTATCTCCCAGAGGACCAGAATGTGGGTCCTAGCACTACATCCAGTGACTCACAAATGCCTGTAACTCCAGTCCCAGGGCGTTAGACACCATCTTGTCTATGAGGATACCTGAATACACGTAGCATGCACTCGCATAGAAACACATAAATAAAAAGAAATCTTTAGAACGAGAAGAGATGATGTTAGAACCAATGGTTAAGACTATTCACCAGAGGTTGAAGCGATAATATAGGGGATAAAAGGGCTTTCTGACCTTCCAGAGGAGCCAAGTTCAGTCCCCAGCACCCATGCTCAACAATCATGCTGTAACTGCAGCTAGTCCCAGCAGAAGCAGGAGGATTTTAATTCAAGACTAGCCTGGTCTACAGAGGGAGTTCCAGAATAGCCAAGGCTACACAGAGAAACCTTACCTTGAAAAAATTATTATTATTATCATTATTATTATTATTATTATTATTATTATTATTATTATGTTCCATTTTTACTCTTCCCTGAATGAATGCGTTCCTACCTCTTTTGAGCATTCGAAACCTTGTTCAGACGTTGCAAATACTATAACAGAGTTACAGTTATGATTGTGATTTCATTATTTTAATTTTGGGGCCCACAGTCACATCCTCTGAGTGATTCACATGTGCAGCGCCTGGCATGTCCCTCTTCAGCCCTGTCTCTAGTGGCCAGGCCACGTGCCTTGTCCGTAGGTCCCCTGAGCATGGGCACAGTTGAGTAGTTAGTGAGTGTAGTTTTAGGAACGTTAGAAAATCTTCTGTGATCTTGCTTAGATCCCTCTTCCCATGTTTACTGCCTTGACTACTGTAACTGCTTTAGATTTTGAATTGTACAATTCCTAAATGTAGTTTCTTTTAAGATTTTGTAACAATTTGAAAGGGGAAAAAGCTGTTCCAGGCCTGATAGTCTTGTGTAAGAGCACAGTCTTTGCTTCTCAGAGCTTTGATTCCATGACTCAGATTCAAGCTGAACTGACCTAGTGGTGTAATTTTAACAAAATTCGGCAGCATTTTTATCTTGGAAGGGGTCACGAACCTACTTTATATATGTTCTTACTATACTTTAAAAATTATGTTCATGGCCAGTCATTGTACATACTTGTAACATTCAGGAGGCTAAGGCAGGTGGAATCATGAGTCTAAGGCCAACTTGGGCCATGTGAAAACAGTTTCCAAAGTAATGTTAGTACTATTCCTTTTGTTTGTTTGCTTTGTTTTTTTAAAACAGGGTTTCTCTGTGTAGCCCTGGCAGTCCTGGAACTCACTCTGTAGACCAGGCTGGCCTCAAACTCAAAAAGATTCACTTGCCTCTGTCCCCCGAGTGCTGGAATTAATGGCATTGCACCACCACATGCCCAGCAGTGACATTCTCAAAGAATTTACTTTGCCTGTAAATATCATACTTAGTTGTACATGTGACTTAAAGAATAAACTAAACCCTTGACTTAGAGAGATAGCTCAGCTTTATCAAAAGTATCAAAGGATCAGAGTTCAGATCCTAGATCCCAGCACCCACATCAGGTAGCTCATATCAGCTCTAGGGGATCTAAGACAACCTCTGGCATCCTTGGGCTCAAACACACACACACACACACACACACACACACACACACACACACACACACACAGAGGCATATGAAGCAGGCATGGTGGAACACTCCTATAATCCCATCAAAATTAATTTCATATTTGAGGCCAATTTGGGCTTCATAGCAAAACCATTTCCAAATGAAAAAGTGCATGCACTAGAGAGAATTTTGAAACAATAGTTTTATTTCTCAGATCTCTATTGTGCCATATTATTTTATATATTCATTTAAAAATTGTTTATATGCCAAGTGTGATTGATGTTGCATACCTATAAATTCTGCACTAAAAAATGGAAATAAGAGAATTGCAAGTTTGAGCCACCATGGGCTACATAGAGGGTTCTAATCTAGCTTGACTATGTGAATCCATCTTTTATAAAAAAGTTCATATTTAGGGATGAGGTATAGCTCAGCAGTAGGTAGAAAGCACTCACGTAACGCGTAAGGCCGAGTCAGACTCCTTGCCATGGGCAACCTACTTGTCCATGTTTTAATCTAGCAGCTTTCCTTACGGCAAGCTATTCTATGGGAAGAAGTCAAAGTATGTTAAACTTGATAGATGTCTAACAGTTGAAGAATAAGTAAATTATCTAAGGAATGCTACAGTTGTTTTAATAGAAAAAGTTTATTACACAAAACTGAGAAATAATTTAAATGTTTGTTAGATATAGTATTTGTTGTTGTTGTTTATTTGTTTGTTTTTTTTAGACAGAGTCTCTCTATATATAGATTAGACTGGCCTTGAAGTCACCAGAGATTCCAGATCTGGTTGTCTCTGCCTCCCAGGTGCTGGGATTAAGTGTTGGCCACCATGCCTGGCCTGTAGATTTTTAGCCAAAATGTTAAATGCATAGCTCTGCAAGGAAAGAGCATGTGTGTGGCGTGCCTTCTATCTTGCTCACCAGGTGGGTTCTAAACTACACAGCACCAGCACCTGGGTTACTTAGTGCTGTATGATGTTTCATAATACTTTTCATTTTTAAATAGGCCCGAACTCTTTCGATTAAGAGTCCTTGAATTAAATGCATCTGATGAACGTGGAATACAAGTAGTCCGAGAGAAAGTGAAAAATTTTGCTCAGTTAACTGTATCAGGAAGTCGTTCAGAGTAAGTAACTTGCCTTTCTCTCCCCATACTATAGTTCATTATATTTGCTTTAAAATACAGGCTGTGGTTTTAACTTGGCCTTCAGTCAAGTATTGGAAATTTAATTCCCAAGTTTATGTGTGAATGCTCTTTAGAGGTCAGGCATTTGGGTGGGATAACTTGATTAGAAGTTAGGAAGTTAAGCCCTTCTGGTGTCTTTATCAGATGACAGACCCTGCTTTCCACAACTGGGCATATCATTTCTTTCATAGTGGTTTGACTAGAAAATCCTCAACAGATAAGATTTCACCATCTTGGGCTTCCTAATATCTAGAACCGAGAAATAAATTAACGTTTCTTTAAATTACCAGCCTCAGATTCCGTGTTTAACACAAACCAGAGTTAAGACAAATTCTGAGTTGGCAGTGGGAAGCCCTTACTAGACTGAGTGGGGAGGGTGGGAAGTGGATGGGCAGCGATTTAGCATCACTGCTCCTCATGCAGCCAGGCCCTGCAAGGTCCTAGTGCTACTGCAGTCTGGATCTTCCTCAGCATGTGCCCTTGCTATGAGAGCCAAATCCTGTGGTTCTGCTGCTCCCTGGGTGGGTGGTTAGGGGCATGGCCCCTCCCTCCCTTTGTTGTTACATTGAAAGCATTGGTGTCAGCCAGAGCCCGGTGCAGTGATATCATACATCAGAAACAGCCTGGCAGCATGAACACAGAAGCATTGGAATGCCTCTAGTAGTTTCCTGAATATCATAAAATTATCCTGGACTGACTAAATGAACAGTAGAAGCCAAAAACAAAATTCAGCTTTTTAAAGAAACATGGTTTAGGGATAAAAATGAAGCACAATCAATGTTCAGAAAATAAGAACCCGGCCGGGCAGTGGTGGCGCACTCCTGTAATCCCAGCACTCTGGGAGGCAGAGGCAGGCGGATTTCTGAGTTCGAGGCCAGCCTGGTCTACAGAGTGAGTTCCAGGACAGCCAGGGCTATACAGAGAAACCCTGTCTTGAATAAAAACAAATCCAACAAACCAAATAAAATTTAAAAAAAAAAAAAAAAGAACATATCTCAAAAAAAAAAAAAGAAAAGAAAATAAGAACCCACAAAACTGCTTTTTTTGGGGGGGAGGGTTGGTTTTTTTTTTTTTTTTTTTTTTGAGACAGGGTTTCTCTGTGTGGCCCTGGCTGTCCTGGAACTCACTCTGTAGACCAGACTGGCCTCGAACTCAGAAATCCGCCTGCCTCTGCCTCCCAAGTGCTGGGATTACAGGCGTGCGCCACCACGCCCGGCTCACAAAACTGCTTTTTGAGGTGAAGAGTCTACACTAGAACTTGGCAGTGGCTTTACAGTTCTTGAATACTGTACTCCTCAGTCCATCTTCTGTACTTTCAGTTACCTATGGCTAACTGTGGTCTGAGAACTTTAGAGGAATGTGTTTTAGATTGCACACCAGTCTTTGAGTAGCTTGGAGAAACAATGTCATTCTAACTTGTCTAGGACATAAATCACTTGTTTGTCTGGGTGTCAGCTTGAACTGCTGCAGTATTAAAGGTGCTACAGTTATTCCCCTTTCTCTTCCTAACCTTAAAGCCCAAGAATAGTAATGTTATAGTTGTTAAATCTCATTGTAATTTCTCACTGTATCATTTTATAAATTAAACAATATAGATGTGAGGTGATCAGAGGGGAAATGTCCTTGCCATGAAAGCCTGACAACCAAACTACAGTTATGGATGACCAAGAGTTGTGGATTACCACACACTAAAAGATAAACTGTGTTGTATCTCAGCAAAGATTCTTAATGAGGTTCAACTCCTCTGTTTCTGACTTAGTGGGAAGCCATGTCCTCCCTTTAAGATTGTCATTCTGGATGAAGCCGATTCTATGACCTCAGCTGCTCAGGCGGCTTTAAGACGGACTATGGAAAAAGAGTCTAAAACAACCAGATTCTGCCTCATCTGTAACTATGTCAGTCGGTATGTATACACCCTGAAGACACATACTAAACAGCCTTTTTAAAATTGTGCATAGTGTTGTTAATGTAGTTATGGGATACCAGTTGACATCTACACACACATACATGTGTAATAATTAGATCAAAGCAACTTCATCTTTCAACTTGGATTTGTGGTGAGAACATCTAGAGTCTTCTATGCTTTGAAATACATCATGGTTCTTTCAATCTTTTTCAGAATAATTGAACCCCTCACTTCTAGATGTTCAAAATTCCGCTTCAAGCCTCTGTCAGATAAAATTCAACAGAAGCGACTACTGGATATTGCTGAGAAGGAAAATGTCAAAATTGGCAATGAGGTAATTACTAATTTTTATGGAGTTTAGTTTTATACTAATCCTTTTATGAATGTACATCTTAGGTCTTGAAAATTATGCTCAAACCTGAACAACAGTTAAAACACAAGATTCCACACACATGCATTATTGTTAATTCTATAATCAAGTTTTCACTTGTGACATCTTTAGTATCCTAATGTGATTTTCTTACTTGCACTGTGGGTTCTGGGAATTTAACTCCATTCTGTCTGCTAAATTTTCTTCCAAATTCTCTCTTCAGGAAATAGCGTATCTCGTTAAAATATCAGAAGGAGATTTAAGGAAAGCCATTACATTTCTTCAAAGTGCTACTCGACTAACAGGTGGAAAGGAAGTCTCGGAAGATGTGATCACAGACATTGCTGGGGCAAGTACACTACAAACTGGATTTTAGTCCTTCAAGCTAGAGACCCTGTCCTAACTTTTAATGCTTATTTCAGGTAATACCAGCTACAACCATTGATGGAATATTCACTGCATGTCACAGTGGCTCTTTTGACAAACTAGAAGCTGTGGTAAAGGTAATAACTTAGGAAGGCTAGGAAGTCCCAGCACTTGCCAGGGAATCCTGGGGCAAAATTCTACTGCATGTGACAAAATCATTGGGTAGGGCAAACCCCACTTGATTGCACCCCTAGATGATGCTTAGTGGAGTCAATTCAAGACTGTAAAAAAAAAAATCCTAAACTCTGTCGCAGAACCTAATAGATGAAGGACATGCAGCTACTCAGCTTGTCAATCAACTTCATGATGTAATTATAGAAAGTGAAAATCTGTCTGACAAACAGAAGTCCATCATTACAGAAAAACTTGCTGTAAGTATTGTCATTTCAACAAAATCTCCAAGTCTTTCCTGGCTTGCCTTGGTAATTTTTATTTCCTTCTGCAGGAAGTGGATAAGTGCTTAGCAGATGGTGCAGATGAACACCTGCAGTTGATGAGCCTCTGTGCAACTGTGATGCAGCAACTGACTCAGAATTGTTAATATGCTAATGAATCTAACCTTCTGTATGATGAAAGCAATTTATAGAAATAAATGAACAAAACCACCTTTATAGTGAATATACAATTTTATTTAACATTCAAACTTCATTAAGACATGTGCAATATGGCAATTTTACTGGGGGGTTTAACCCTACCTAGGATGATTGCTTGCTGAGGCTTAGCAACAGGGTCCAGTTCACACTTAGCACTAATTAAATACTTTATTGAATAAATACAATACCAACAAAATGCATTCAAATTTTCTCTAAAAAAAATCATTTTAAAGGCCTTTCTAGTCAGGCTAATGACAAACACAATAAAGGCAGATATGCTAGTTTAACATAATTGGCTGATTTTATACAGCACTTATATCTTTTAGTCCACAAGTATATTATTAAATGATAGAGAACATCTAATACAACCATTTCTACATAACTAGTAAATGAATTTCTAAGAAAAAAAGATTTTACAGACCCCATCTTTTTATACCCACCCCCAACAGTCTAACTCTAAAGAGGATAAAGCCAATGCCTTTCCTCACAAGAGCTCAGGACTAAAGTCGCTTTGCTATCAGAATCTGTATTTGTGATCCGTTATGAGCATTGAGACAAGATTCAAATATTCTCAAAGAAGCACAATGCACGTTGTGATCGCCTATTCAGCAACAGCGAGCACTGCATTCAAAACTATCTCATCCCAGGAATTAGATTAGGTCAGCCACATTCATGGGCATTTCCTCCACTGTAGTATTGTAGAAAGTCTCAATGTCACGAAGAATCCTCTTGTCTTCTTCAGTAACAAAGTTTATAGCCACACCTTTCCTCCCAAATCGACCCCCTCTGCCAATTCTGTGTAAGAGAAAGAAAGCAAGAGTCAGCAAGTTGCTTTAGTACTATTTAAAGCTACTGAATATGACGATCCACTTGTTAACCATCAGCTGCTGTTTACTTATCAAGGTTATAATTCGTGCTTTGTGCTTTAAGTGGAGCACTAGCTGATAAAACCAATATCCAGGTGGAAAAACATCTTCCTTTGCAGATAGTGCCAAAAGAATTCAAGGCTTGTCTGGCTGCAAAATGAGATAGGCGCCTTGAGCATTACAATAAAGCAGATGACAGTATTGTGTTTGGGGTGAAATTAAAGCCCATACCAAAGTGGGCCAGCCAGGAGCAGTTGTCAGCCTGGGACAAATGTAAACACCAGGAATAAAAGAAAACAGTTATACAATCCATTTCGACGCACTTCTGGAACTGTAAATACAAATGCTGCAAGGTTAACTATTTTCTAAAACTTACTTTTTTCCAGTGTCAAAGCATGTATTTGGTATGGTAACCCAAACTTATCACTGCTTTTTGCTCAGCTTCTTTTCACACGTTATATACTCAAATTTACTCAAACGTGTTACCTCCAAAACAGCTCTCTACCTTCCTACAAGTACCAGACAATACAAACCACACCTAATGCTCCCTATCAGAAATGCTAATATACAAAATGCCTTGGGCTGGAACAACTTAAAATATCAAATAATCATGACAAAAGAAAATCAAATATAAATACCGACTCGCTCTTTATTCAAACAGTGTGCTGTTTCGCTTATGATTCCACGTCCTAAATTACGTCAACGCCGTTTCTGAGTGCCATCTCGTCATCAACTGCCGCTATCGACTCCTGTATTTTTTAAAAAGTCTTTTTTTACATCATATAACAAAGTACAATTCAATTTATTTAGGGATAAAAGCCACTATAACTAAACCAGGGAATCACTCAAAATGCTACCAGCAACACCAAGAAAATCCCAACTGTATAGAATCAATCACCAAGAAAAAAAGCACATGGACACAAGAAAATCACTAGTAAGGCTCAAAAACATAAGCCAAGACCAAGAAAATCTAAAGCAACCTCATCTGCATGTGTGTACACAACCTTGGCCACATTACAAGTTTTCCCACTTTGTTCTGACCAATCTTCCCAAATACAAATTTTAGACCTTAGTAAATTACTATGCCTTTTTACTACCACCTATTCCCTGATTTGCCAGTACCTTGTATACAAAACACCGTAGAAAAATGTTTGAATTTAGTTCTCCAAGACAAATATTGGAGATGCTTTCTCCTCACCTGTGAATATAGTTTTCACGATTGGTAGGTAGATCATAGTTTATAACCAAGGACACTTGTTGCACGTCAATCCCACGAGCCTGAAATAAAGAGGTTGTTCAATATCCTAATTCAAAAACCTAGACATCCCTGTAAATCAATGTAGGCCACAATATAGTAATGAACCATACTAAGTGGTATAGTCCACTGTGGAGTGTGGTCTTACTTAGTCTGCCAAATAGCCTGAACTGGTGAAGGTTATTTGATAAAACCTTTTCCACAAATCTAGCTTTTGGTACTAAAAAAAAAACACAAATAGCAACTCACCAACAAGTCAGTAGTGATCAGAACACGGCTTGACCCTGATCGGAATTCCCTCATGATGACATCTCTTTCCTTCTGGTCCATGTCACCATGCTGCAAATGCAACAACTCAAAATTAAGAATCTCTGGTATACATTTAATTTCTATCATGTCTGAGACCAAGCGTCCCTGGCTGCTACAGGTGAATAGCAGACAGGTATAGTTAAGAAACAATTATTCTGAGCAGGGGGAACGACAACACAGCACTGAGCAGCCATATTGTAGTTAAATCCTGCTTAATGGCTATAATTAGCATTACTAAATCCAACTCTTACCAGAGCAGAAACTGTGAAGTCCCTGGCATGCATTTTCTCTGTGAGCCAGTCCACCTTGCGCCTTGTATTGAGAAAAATAACTGCTTGTGTGATAGTCAGAGTCTCATACAAGTCACAAAGAGTGTCCAGCTTCCACTCCTAAAAAGGAAAAAAAAAAAAAAATCAAACAAAATCGCCTTTTTATTTAACTAAAGCAGTGGTTCTCAACTCTAAATTTGTTGCTACTTTGTAATTGTTGAGCCATAATGTAGTATCTATGTGCCACCCCCAAAGTTGAGAATTGCTGGCCTAAAGACTTATATTGCACCGAATCTTATGACACAGGACACTGGACATTAAGAAAGAGGTCCACCCCAGTCTTTAGAATCCAGTGCTAGTTACTCTTCTTCTTGTGTGTACTCTGCTAGCATTATTACAAAAACCAAGATAGAATCCTAGTTTCTGCAATTTTAGCACAGTGCTTATACAAGAAGGTGAAACAATCTTGTATTTAATATAAGACAAAATTACCTCTCGCTCAACATTAATATAAAATTGTTTAATTCCTTCAAGGGTCAATTCTTCCTTCTTCACCAGAATTCGAATTGGATCTCTCATGAATTTCTTGGTCACTTCTAGCACATCAGTTGGCATTGTGGCAGAAAGCAACACAACCTTTAAAACAAAATACTTTATCTGTATAAAATACTTCATGTCTTTTATCTGTTTAGTTTGTATAATTAAGCAAATACAGGGAAAAAATGTTTGAAACCAAGCGTCTCTGCCTTACTATGGTAGAGCTAGGCAGAGATAGTAATGTATCAAATGCTTTAAGCAGGGGGAACGACAATAGAACACTTCAGTTTTATTGTAACTGTACCTGCATGAAACCAAACCCAAATGAGTAGAAATAAACTTTACCTGAATGCTTGTATTTAATTTTTGGAAAATCTCATAGATCTGATCCTTAAACCCTCGGCTCAACATTTCATCTGCTTCATCCAAAACAAACATTTTGATCCATTTTGGAGCTGTTAATAAGAAAGTCATACTGCATCTTAAAAGTTCTCACAACCTTTTTGATATTAAGAAAGGGCCTGTAATAGTCACTACTTACAAAGATATCTTCTGTTTAGCATATCAAACACTCTCCCTGGAGTACCAACAACAATATGAGGGGCTTCAGCCTGCAGCTTCTGCATTTCATTTCGAACATTTGTTCCTCCAATGCAAGCATGACAAGTTGCTCCCATATAATCTCCAAGAGCCAAAATTACCTTTTGGATCTAAAAGCCAAAAATTTTTGTTATCATTCTGTAAAACTAAGGTTTAAGACTAAAGGCATAATTGCACTCATGTATGCAAACAGCTTTTATGCATGCACAGCACAAAACTTACTAACTTCAAGCTTAAAATTCATTCTTGAACTACTTAATGCTCCCTCGGCTTTTTAAACTGGGGATCCTGTTGCCTCAAACACCAACTAGGAACATAAGCAAAAAATTTCTAATTCTCCACTGTGTAGTGAAAATGCTTTCTGTAAGGGCTAATGTTGGTATTTTTTCCCACAAGGCACTGAGCCTTATAATCTTGACCTGAATAAAGCTTGCAGCTTCATCAGGAATTGTTACTTCAAAGCCAATATAGCAGTGCTTTGAAAACATAGCATGCAACAGATGCATCACAAACTACTGAGACAGTCAAATGTTTAACATGTCACTGCAGTTTTCATGTTGCACAACTGCATTCCAAATTTTTAAATGGGTACAGATCTAATCCACCCTCTGGGAAACCTATGGGTTCATCTGTTGAGATGCAATCAAGCCCTAAAGTCATACCTATAATACCCATTTCCTGCTTAGCATTCAACAAAAACTCCCTGCATGCATGGACAATTAAAATGGGGGCTCTCATAGGACTAGGACAATTTATAAGTTTTAATTTTAAATTCTTCACAGTTGTGAAACCTGAAACCTATGCAACACGCAAGCAGTTTTTTGAACTACACTATCAATACCTGTTGAGCCAGTTCTCTGGTGGGGGCCAATACTAGTGCTTGGGTCTCCTTGAACTCAATCTCCAACTGTTGCAGGATGGAAATAGCAAATGTGGCTGTCTTGCCAGTACCTGACTGAGCTTGAGCAATCACATCATACCCTAAAAAAAGTAGGATACATATTTACCGATCCCACATCAAATCGTTACTTCTACTATACACCATGTATTCCAGTTGGAACATAAGTTATGCCCACATAAGTGATCAGCAGAGAGTATTCTCTTCATTTCAGGTCAGTCCCGAAAGATGATTTTTTTGCCATCATTTCACTTTAAGGAATACAAACAGGTGCTAGTACTTCCCCAAAGGTTACTTTCCCTTTTACGGTCCATGTATTTGCAGGACATTTATCCTAAATGGCAATGGAATTTTACCTTTAATACAAGGGATAATAGCTCTCTGCTGAATAGCTGAAGGTTTCTCAAAACCATAAGCATAGATGCCTCGCAGAAGGGACTCCTTTAAATTCATATCATCAAAGTTATCAACAATTTCATTCCAGTTGCTCTGTAAGTTAATAATAAAACTATGAGTACGATGGTGAAAAAAAAAATACCTTCCCAAACCTTTCACGTCCACACCCATTTCTTACCTCGATGACACCATCGGGGTCCATTCCCTCTGGGCCGCCATGTTCTCTGCTGACAAGAACACCGCAGTCAGACCTACTCCAAGCCACTCAGACCCTTAAAAAGGCCCTCCCACCCCGTGCCCCTTCACCCTCCGCGCACGTGTGGCCTACTGAAAACGCCCCCAGAACGGTGGCATTGCAGGTAAGCACGTTCGCAATCCCCGGTGGCTAAGGATCTGGTCTCCCAAGTGTAGACGCCCCTTTACTTAGTGCCCTAGGTCCAGGCCCTCCCGTTTGGAAAGCGAAGCTCTCGCGAGTGCTCCGCGCGCCGAGCTCCGCCCCTAACTCTGCGCAAGCCGGCGTGATTGACGCCGAAAGGCCCAGGCAAGACCATGCCAACGGCCCGCCGCCCCGTTTACGGTCCAGGGCGATCGTCCTCTGGCCGTCCAATCTCCCACCCCGACAGAACCTAAGAACCCCGGCTCGCGCCACTGGCCGCAAATAAGCCTTCGGGACCCGGTTACCCGGCCCTAAGCAGACTGCGCCACGGCTCCGCTTGCCATGTCCCGCCCGGGGAGGGGCAGCGGCCAAGATGTCACAATGTGTCCTAAGGAAGGGCATCCTAATTCTCCGTTCTTGTATCCGTCCCGTCTCCCCAACATCTGGAGCCCTACCATCATGGAAGCTTCCCGAAGGGCACAAGGAGACTGTGTGTGCCCTAAGAAAACGCCCGCATACCTGCATTGTGGCCGCCCAGCCACCCACCTCAACGCCGGTCCTAGTGACCTTCACTACAGGCCACCGGCCGCCCCAGGAGCGCCGTACCTGTTGTAATCCGCGGAGCCACCAGACATGATCCGAAAACCCACTCAGCGCCCGACTGAAAAGACAGCCGGACGGCGCCGCCCGTTTTTTATAGGCTCGCGGCCGGAACCCGTTTCTCGCGGAGGAATTTTATCCCCCCCTTTCGGAAGCCACAAAATTGAACTCCTGGAGTTTGTTACCGGAGGTGAAGCCCTAAGGGAGTCGATGACAAAATCCACATTTCACTATTACTTGGTATTACAGCGTTCCTGGAGATCCATGAATCGGGAGTGGGTCTGGGACTCTTTGTTTTCGGCGGAAGAATATTGCAGCAGCGCGACCGCGCGCCGCGCTCCTCGGCCGCCCTGCTCCTACGGGGTTTCCGCGGCCCTGCCGCAGAGGCCGGCGGAGCCGGGGGCGCCTAGGGCGGAAGCCGGTGGCGCTGTTCGCTGGCGGGCGGCGTCTCCAGGACGCAGCTCCGGGCTACCTGCGCGTCAGCGTGCCCTAGGACCGGGCCGCGGCGTTCCGCGCCGGAACGGAATCGGGTTACCCCGCCCGTTCTCACTGCTGTTTAATGTGACAGTAAAGGGCTACCTGGCATTTCGCCCAGCCATTTAATATCCATTCAGATCTGGAACGTGTGAAACCCCTGCCACGGAAAATGTCGCCACCCAGCACATCCTAGGAAATCCAGTTTGCAAAACAAGGAGCACAGAGTGTAGTATTATTAACAGATGTCCGTTGGGTGGTGATTCGATTTTCATGTCTTTCTGGTCGGTCGTCTTTAGCTCTGGTTTCAAAAATTATGCTAATAATTTCAACCTAACATGTGTGAGAAATGATTGATAGAATCACTACCAACTTTTGCAAAGGACCTGTCATTCTTTGTAACACAGAATGTAAATGGTTGCTTCTGGCAGGCTCAGCCCTAGCACTTCGAGAGCTGATTGTCTGTCTCTTCTGGTAAAACAAAACAAAAAACTATTTTAATCGTTTAATGTTGCCTTACTAAAACTGAGACGATACAGATCGTATTGCCCATAATAAACTTGCTTGGCTGCGTAAGTCTAGACGTTTCAAGTCAGCCACAACTCGAGCCCCTTGCTAAAAATGTAAGAAGGTATTTAATCATTGAATTTTAAAATACGAAAGCATCGTGAACACTCAAAATTTTTTCTCATTAATTCAGAAGACCAAGACCAAAGGCTGATTTACCAGAGAAGGAAAAGGCTCAATTTGCTACTTTACCAAACGTATTTGGCTCTAAAGATTAAATTGTATTTGTTTATTTACTGAGTGTGCACCTCAGGGCCTGTGGAAGTCGGTGGACAACTCTTAGGAGTTGATTCTTCTCCTATCACTTGGATACCACAAGTGGGTCCTGGGGATGGAATTCAGGTCAGCAGGCCCTAAGGCCAGCACTGAATCATCTTGCCAGCCCTAGATACTATTCTTATTCAATAATAAAACCTTTACTTATGTGGAAGTTATTGTGTCAGAAACTGTTACAAAATGATGACAAAATAGAGACCGGGTGTGGTGACACGGGTTTAACCCCAGCACTCAGGAAGTGGAGGCTGGTGGATCCTGCAAGTCTTAGAGGGTCCAGGCCTCAAGGGACAGGTGAGCGAGTGACAAAATGGACTGGCCATCATGTGTACGGTCTCTTTCAAAGCTGCTAGAAAAATAAAGATAAATAATACTGCCTGATCTAAGAAACTCAACAGAGTTAACTGCTGTTTCACTGAGGGAGAACATTCTTGTCCATTAGATGTTTTCTTTAGGGTTAGTACTGTCATTACATGCCCTGAGGATTCTTCTAAGTCCCTTAAGAGGAAATATTTAGTAGCTAACCTTTAGACTACAACTGTGGAAGAGGTTTTGTAGTTAAAAAGTATAGTCTGAGTATGGTCAGAAATATCTTTAATCCCAGCACTCGTGGAGGCAGATGGATCGCTATGAGTTTCAAGGCCAGCCTGGTCTACATAATGGACAGTCAGAGGTACAGAGTGAAACCCCGTCTCAGGAAAAATATAACAATAATAATAAATTAAAATTTAAAGATAATAAATCAAGGTCTCCATCACCCTACCATGTGTTTCAAATAAATGCTTACTCTTTTCTCACAACATTAACAGCATCAAGTAACAGGTGAGCTAAAAATAACGCATAGATTTTAAGGTTTGGTAAGTCTGTATAGATGGAGTTGACAATTCAGCTTAAGGATACTCAGCTGTCATCTGAAAGTAGCCTCAAAATTAGTTATAAATATTCCTTAGTGGTCAGGCAGTGGTGGCGCAAGCCTTTAGCCCCAGCACTTGTGAGGCAGAGGTAGAGGCAGAGGCAGTGGGATCTCTGAGTTTGAGGCCAACCTGGCCTACAGAGCGAATTCCAGAACAGCCAGGGCTACACAGAGAAACCCTGTCTCAAAAATAAATGAATGAATAAATATAAATGCTGCTTAACAATCCTGGAATGGGTGAGACCAGTTATACTGCAAATGATAATTTAAAAAAAAAAAAAATCTTAACCAGGCCACAGGCCTGAGATTTCAGCTACTCGGGAGGCAGTGCCAGGAGATCACAAGTTCAAGGTGTACCTGGGCTGGAGCATGGGCTAGAGTAGAGCCCCCTGGGCTACATAAATACTGTTTAAAAACAAAACAAACGCCAGCCAGTGGTAGCTCACACCTTTAATCCCAGCACTTGGGAGGCAGAGGCTGGCAGATTTCTGAGTTCAAGTCCAGCCTGGTCTACAGAGTGTGTTCCAGGACAGTCAGGGCTACACAGAGAGACCCTATTTTGAAAAACCAAAATATTTTTTTTCAATTAGTGATCAGAGAAGGAGGGCCAGCCCATTGTAGGTGGGGCCATCCCTGGGGTGGTGTCCTGGGTTCTATAAGAAAGCAAGCTGAGCAAGCCATGAGGAACAAGCCAGTAAGCAGCACCCCTCTATGGCCTCTGCCTCAGCTCCTGCCTCCAGGTTCTGGAGTTTGAGGTTGGAAATGTTTGAGTTTCTGTCCTGACTTCCTCCAATGATGTGAAAGTATAAGTCAAATAAACCCTTTCCTCCCCAACTTGCTTTTATCCTGGCATTTTATGAAGTGGTCGAACCCTAAGACACAGTCCACTACCATGCTGTTTTCTTAATCCCTTATCCATGCTGGGTAAGCTACCGCTTCCTACTTCTTTCTATTATTCAGTTGCTGGAGCAAGTTAGAGGACAGATTGTGTGTGTGTGTGTGTGTGTGTGTGTGTGTGTGTGTGTGTGTGTAGCAATGTTTCCCAAAGTCATTTAGAAGGTAGCATTTACTCTCATGTCTTCTGCAATAACTTCTAAGCATTTGTGGGCCAACAAGATGGCTCAGTGGGTTAAGGGGCTTTCTGCCAAGCCTGAAGACCTGACTCTAACTTCCCTTTGCAGCCCAGGATGGTCCTGAACTAGTGATTATCCTGATACAGCCTCTTAAGCACCAGGATTATAGGTATTCACCATCATAACCCACGTGTCCTTAAAACAAAGATATTTCAGGTGAGCAGTGCACAAGTCAAATGTATTTCAGAAGTTTAAACTGTGAACCCCTCCCGGGTTTTAATAGTATAAAATTGTCGCTCCTACATCATTCTCTTACTGTCCACCCCTGAAACCAACATAACCAATCAGCTTTTGAATTTTATGTTTTCAGTTGCTTTGCTAGTGTAGTCAGATCATGTAACAGCTCTTCAGGAGAAAATGAGCACTTGTCACATAGTTAGAATTTTAGGTCCCAGGACAGTAGGGAAGGCTGACCTGACTATAACTTAGTGTTGGGTAAGGAGGAGGTGGGGGGCGGGGGGAGCTGGCTCAGCCGCTAGCTGACCCGATGACCGGAGTTCTGATTGTCAGAACCCACTTAAAAAGTTAGATGCGATGAGATGCAGCTGTCATCCCTGCAGTCCTACTTCCTGAGACAGGAGAATTGCCAGAGCAGGCCTCCCTTTAGCCAGCTACCCTCAGCTACACAGCCAGGCGGAAATAAGAAGAGACCCCGCCCCAACAAGGTGGAAGGCTCTCCCGAAGGGGAGCTTTCAAGGACTCCTGGAAGCTGACTCAGACCTGCGCTCTCACGCCCATGTGCACGGGCGTGCACAGGTCCACAGAGTAAGTACATTTTAAATGGCTTAAATAAATAGATAAAACAATCGATTTACCTTTAACACTTAAGTATTTGGGGAGGGAGGACGAGGTGAGAGGCCAAGGCTCGTGCCACACCCCGCGTGTAGAGGTCCTGGGATTTGACTCTGGGTACCTTTCCCTGCAGGGCCCTCTAGCTTTTAAATGACTTGCTAAAATGTCAAGTAGGACAAAAGTGAAGCAGCCGGTGTAGTGAGGCTTGCCTTTAACCCTGGCACTCAGGGGGCAGAGGCCAGACCTCTGTGATTTCAAAACCAGGCTGGGTTATGTACCCAGTTCAGGCTAGCAAGGGCTACAAAATGAGAGCCTGGCTCAATTTTTAAAAAGAAAAAGAAAACAAGAACAAAAAGGAAGAAGAGAAAATATTACGGCTAAATTTGTGGAAAAGGTTTGGTTTTGTTTCTATTTATAGTGTTGCTATCTTCTAAAAAAAAAAAAAAAAAAGCAAAAAACAGAGTTTAGAGTTTGAGATTCACCGGCCCAGAAACACCAATCAGGAAATTTTTTAGAGGAAGAATAGTTCAAGAAAGCTGGGTAACCCCAGTACTCAAGAGGCAGAGGCAGGGGGGAATCTCTGAGTTCAAGGCTAGCCTTGTCTACAGAGTGAGTTCTGGGACAGCTAGGGTTACACAAAGAAATAAATAAAATTCAAAATGGAATGGACTTGTTTATTTTTACATAGAGAATTAAATCTTGACTGAATTTTTGACATCTCAGGACACAGAACATATCAGAATTTTCACAGTTAATTAGTATTTGGCTTTATAACATCATTTCTGATGGTTTATTTTTTATAAAAAATATAGTGGCTGGGCGTGGTGGCGCACGCCTGTAATCTCAGCACTTGGGAGGCAGAGGCAGGCAGAGTTCTGAGTTTGAGGCCAGCCTGGTCTATAGAGTGAGTTCCAGGACAGCCAGGACTACACA
>BDUI01000021.1:0-12157 GCA_002335545.1 Apodemus speciosus
CTTGGAATACCCAAGACACAATCCATATATCAAATGATGTCCATGAAGAAGGAAGGAGTGGCCCTGGTTCTGGAAAGGCTCAGTGAATCTGTGTAGGGGAATACCAGAACAGGGAAGTAGGAAGGGGTGGATGGGGGAACAGGGGGAGGGAAAAGGGCTTATAGGACTTTCAGGGAGCTGGGTGCCAGGAAAGGGGAAATCATTTGAAATGTAAATAAAGAATATATCATATAAAAATGTGTAGAGCAGAGACTGAAGGAAACACCATCCAGAGACTGTCCCACCTGGGGATTCATCCCATACACAGTCACCAAACCCTGACACTATCATGGATGCCAAGAAACGCTTATTGAAAGGAGCTTGATATGACTGTCCTGTGAGAGGCCCTGCCAGAGCCTTACAAATAGAGAGGCAGATGCTCACAGCCATACATTGGACTGAACATGGGGTCCACAATGGAGTAGTTAGAGAAAGGACTAAAGGAGCTGAAGGGGTTTGCAACCTCATAGGAATAACAAAAATATCAACCAACCAGAACCCCCCAGAGCTCCCAGGGACTAAGCTATCAACCAAGTGATACACATGGCTCAAGCTGCACATGTAGCAGAGGATTGCCTTTTCAGGCATCAATATGAGTTTAGGGGAGTCGAGACCTGGGAGGTGGGAGGGGGTTGGATGGAGGAATACACTCTTAGAAGTAGGGGGAGGGAGGATAGGATAGGGGCTATTAAGGAGGGGGGAAATGGTAAAGGGGATAACATTTGAAATGTAAATAAAGAATATATCCAACAAAAAAACCCTACATATACAAAAAATTAATCCAAGTAAGCCTCTGTGTGTTGGTTTGTATAGGAATGGCCCCCACAAGACTTATGTGTTTCAATGTTTGGCCTGTAGGAGGTGACATTATTAGGGGACATGGCCTCATTGGAGAAGGTGTGCATTTATTGAAGGAAGTGTGGACAAGGGCTTTGAGGTCTTATATGCTCAACTGGACCTAGTACGGCAGTCTCCTCCTACTTGCAGATAAAGACATAGAATTGTCAGCTCTGTAAATCACCATTTCTGCCTGCATAGTACCATCTTTTCACCATGATGATAATGGATTAAATGTCTGAAAGTATAAGTCACTCTAATTAAACCACTTTCTTTACAATAATGATGTCTCTTCACAGTAATAGGTATAAATTTAAAAAACTCTATAAGATTCATATAGAATATCATAAACATTGCTATGTCAAAAATTTTTAGGCCAGAAAAAGTAAAAATGAATGACCTTATGGATATTTAAATATTTGATAATTTATTACCCTCGAATTGAGTGAATATATAACTTGAATTTTAAATTGTTGCTCTTAAATATTTTTCTGTTGAATCATGAGAGTTTTCATATATTTTAATTTATCCCCTTCTCAAATAGTCTTCTTTTGCTTCACCCTAATTCCAGTGAACTCCTGAGTATTTTACAGAACTGTAGAAAACTACAGACTGAACCATATCTACAAAAGTAAAGAAAAAGTTATAGCACGTTTCACTTCTTAACACTAAATGGAAATCACATCTAGTATGTTTTTTTTTTTTTTGGAAATGGAGACTGCATATTTCCTATGTGGAAAAATAATTCCCTTCCTCTACATTAGATGTTATGATTTATATAATATTTTGGAGAGACTCCAACCAAATGGGCTCTAGATCATGCTTATGCTGGAAATCAGTATCCCTGATTCCCATGACATAGGACAGAGTGCGATTTGTGAGAAATAGTGCCACAGAAGTTACGGTGACCAAACATAGAAGAATCACACTGTAGATATCCAGAGTACTAACCAAAGTTTGTGCTATGGCTTACATATAATTAAATGAACTTACAAACAGCTCTAGGCATGCTATTAGCCTTCATAGGAAAGAAAACCCACAACCTAATAATGATGTCAATTGTTGGTAATGAGGTGAATTCATTCAAATTTACATAGACACATGCATTCACTCAGTGCTTTATCTGTTTCTGCTATGATGAGAATACTTTGTACATTTCATAACTGCATTGTTGTCCAAACTTCTCTCATCAGTAAATTTTTCAAATTTTTTCTTCTAATTGACTTGATTCTCTAATTATGAGGATAGATGGCTTACTAATAACATGTAAATGTCAGAATATGAAGAAAATTAAAATTGCAAACATGGTACTCTCAGGTAAATATAATTTGGGATATGTCTTATTATTTTTATTATTTGTTAATTTAAAAGGATAATCACAAACATGTCTATTTTTATGTATAAAAAGTAGCATTAGAGTGTTTAACCAGGATATTAACTTCCAGATAATTAAGCCATTACTTTAGACTTAATTTCAAATCCTTAGTCAAAATCTGCATGTCTGATTACTTTTTTTTACATGGGCAAAAAGACATTCATGATAATACAAAAATATTTACATATTACCATTTCATTATATAAATAATATTGTTAATTGATATTTGCAATAAAATAAAAAAGAAATAAAGANTATATACATATGTACATACATATATACACATATATACACATATGTGTATATACACATACACATAAATACATACATATATGCATACACACATACATACATATACATGCATACATATATACATACATAATACATACACACATATTGTACAGTGTAAGTATGCACATGCATGTAATGCTACATTAAATGGTGGCCAAATGGTGGCCAAGTGAGTGTTGAAGGAAGAGTTTTGTATGCACGATAAAGAGACTTGAGTCTAGCAACAGAGATTAGATAATAAATTTACCTAACGAGAATGAAAAGACTCATACCATTGGCTTTTATACTGCTGTGTCCACTGAGCTTCCTTGTGATGTGTGACTGCTTACTGACGATGCACACTCCCAGATGTGTCAAGTTTTACTCGATCACAATCCTGAAGTTATGTACGAATTCATATTTTCTATTAACACCATGAGTAAATTACTTTGCACACTCAGATCTAGGACTCCTCACCAAAACACTTCTACCCTTAACTGCTAGTCCCATCGGTCACAAAAACAAGTGATCATTGGACCTCCAACTCTCACCAGACTTCAGAATTCCCTACACAGAAACTCCTGGTGGATGAGTGACTGTTCCCTGACCCAAGGGCGGAGGCAGAGAACTGTGGTGCCACCTTCAGTGCAAACAAAACACTGAAAGCTCCTGGTGCCTGATTAGCTTCAATTTTATTTTGCTGCCATTTCTGTCACATTTCTGTTGTCAAGTCCGGTCACGTAAAATCAGTTGCTATTTTTGACTGTATCATTAAACTGAGAAAATACAGTGCTGTCCATCAAATCGTCCTAGGAGCTGTAGGTCCCCCTCCTGCTACCCAGCTTGGTCACAGTGGTGCTCTGTAGTTCCCTCTGTCTTTATCAAAGCACTTTTCATTCCAAGCTAAGATCTCAACCTAAAGGCAAGTTGGTCTACAGCGGGAGCTGAGCATTAACATCCCATGCAGTCCCCTACCTGCGGGCAGGGGCTGATTCGTAGGATGTGCATGTCAGAAAGTGGAGTGCTGGATTGTGGGAGTGGCGGATGAATGCTGTAAGAGCTCACAGGTGAGTATGGTACTGGCAGGAAAGTCTCCACACGGCCTTGGAAGTGTCTTGAATTTTTAGAAAGGTTGCATAAATGCTTTTCTTTATAAAATAAAGAATGACCAGCTGTTTGATCATGCTGATGAGCAAAGTTAAACACAAAGCCTACTTAAAACAAGGACTTTACAGACCACATCAGATCAAACTCTACTTACTACATTACTTCTTCTCTAAGTTAACCAAATGTAGTAGGTGTGAAAATACAAAACAGAAATTTAGCACATTCTATAAGTAAGAATAGAATCATTAAAGGAGCTGGGCGTGGTGGCGCACGCCTGTAATCCCAGCACTTGGGAGGCAGAGGCAGGCAGATTTCTGAGTTCGAGGCCAGCCTGGTCTACAGAGTGAGTTCCAGGACAGCCAGGGCTACACAGAGAAACCCTGTCTCGAAAAAACCAAAAAAAAAAAAAAAAAAGAAAGAAAGAAAAGAAAGAAAAAAAGAAAAAAAAGAATCATTAAAGGAGCTCATCATACTTTCCTCGTTTATCCATTATTTACTTGTGTTGAAAATCAAACCCTAGCATGGTAGGCAGGAACCCCATCACTGAGATACCTACATCTTAGCTCAGTGGTATATCATTTAAAGCAGTTCCCAAGATGGCAACCACCTTTATCTAATTCTACGGTTGCCTATTCCTCATGAGCTTTAATTTTCATTGTAGAGAACAGGAATGCAGCATCAGGAACCACATGGTAAACATCTTGGGGTTTGTAGGTCAGACAGCCTCTACTGCAGTTACTCGACTCTACTGACAAAGCAGGGAAATAGTCACAGACACATGTAACTGAAGGGATATGGCTGTGTTCCAATAAATCTTTATTTACAAAAACAAGTAGCAGCCGATTTGGTTTGCAGGCCAGTTTTTCTGATGAAGGCTAAGTAGACAATTGCTGTTTTAACTGCCTAGCATCTCCTGACATTGCACTTGGCAGACAAGCTTTGGTTGTATGTGCAGAATTACTGTTCTTCAATCCCTAGCCCATGTAGTCAGAGGGAACTGACCCATCTCAGTAGTGATGTGGCTCAGGACAGTATTTATTTATAGAAGTGACTGACAGGTATTTCTGTCATAGTGATAAGAAAAGTAAATAAGATACAGATACAAGCAGAAACAGCTGAGTGAGAAACCGAAGTTGGGACCATCTGAGCCCTGAAGCCTGTGACCCCAGACATATCTGAGGCCATACCAGCCACAAGAGAAGACGGTCTACATTTAAGTACATGCATGATATCATGAGCTGTCCTACAGAAGAAAAGCAACTTACATGGGATGCCTATGAGATCCTTTGTATGATGTGATTATATTTCTCAGTTAGTGGAGAACAGGTAGGCTATTAAAGAAGAATGGACCACCATGGGAAGAATGTGAGTTAGAATTATTTTTTTAAGCCACAAAATATTAAGTCTTTAACCTCCATATTGGCACTGAAAATGCCTGTAACTATGAAGTCAGAAATTAGTTCTACAATCAGAAGGAAAGATACTGAATAAATCATCCTGAATGTCCAAATAATATCCCCAATGTCCTTAAGTATGCCTTGGCAAACACTTGCAGACTCCAGGATAAGAAATGGGGATACAGTACAGAATTCGGTAGTGTTCTTCCAATACTGTCCTGAATCCACAGAAAAATAGGGAATCACTTTTATGGGGTGCACATCTTAGATTACCCCAATTCAAGGTAGAAACTGTCATTTTAGAAAAATCTCATCTTGACTAAGATATGTGCAAAGCTCAACTTGAAGATGCAAATCTGTGAACCTAGAAGGGGAATAGGCAGTGAGTGTCTTTGCCTTCTCACTGTGTCACTTGGAGTTGGTTGGTGATTTGGAGAGATTAATTTCTCAAGAGTTTGTAAGCCTTCATCTGAAAGGAATCAACAGTGAATAAAATGGCTAGAGAAAAGCCATAACCATGGATCTTTTTGAGATTTACCCTTTTACATATCTTTCTG
Organism: Apodemus speciosus; assembly: GCA_002335545.1. Lineage (NCBI taxonomy): Eukaryota > Metazoa > Chordata > Mammalia > Rodentia > Muridae > Apodemus > Apodemus speciosus. The sequence goes on from BDUI01000021.1 coordinate 5,583, forward strand.
AGAACCCCGAGGTTTCCTTGAGAAACACACTCTTAATCTCTTGAAAGGAAACAGAGTGTGACTGAAAACATAAGTCACTGGTGTGGTGGTTTGAATAGGAATGATCCCCACAGGCTCATGTGTTTGAATACTCATTAACCAGGAGTGCTAAATACCCTTAGTGTTAGAGATGAAACTGATAGAAAGGAGAAGAATAAAATGAGCGATTTAAAGTTCTGGATATGAAGCAATAGAAGACATTAGAAGGTGCAAGAGGGGTCTCCATGAGCCACTCAGAGCAGTTAGAGGCAAAAGTGCCACGATAAGACCACAATAAAGGCCAGGCAATCACCCTACTGTGGAGAATAAAGCTCAGTAAAAAATGATTGCCAAAGAAATTCTTGGGGCATGGCAGCTTCTCCCCATGTTTTAAAGAAGAAATGATATTCTAAGAAACCTTCTAGGACAGAAATTGTTGAGACAGACTGTACACAGTATGTATATGAACAGAGGCAGCTGAGGGACAGAAATCAGCCCCACCCCCTGCACTGTCTCCCACTGCGTGCTTCTCACAGTTGATGAGGACAATGAATTATTTTATACTTTAAGAGATCAAGCGACTAAATGGTATGATAATCTAGGGGAGTTTGAATAAAAGGTCCACAGGGAATGACACTATTACAAGGTGTGGCCTTGTTGGACTTGGTGGTTCTTTGTTGAAGAAAGCATGTCACAGGGGCAGGGCTTTGAGGTCTCAGACGCTCGAGCCAAGCACAGTATCGTGCTCTCTTCTTGCTGTCTGCCAATCCAGATGCAGAACTCTCAGCCACTCTCCAGCACCATGCATGCCAGGAAGAGAATGGACTAAATCTCTGAATTGTTATCCAGCCCCAATTAACTGCTTTCCTTTATAAGAGTTGCCATGGTCATGGTGTCTTTTCACAGCAATGGAAACCATTGTATGACACAGTCCAACAATGTTAGTCTTCAGTTTTAGCCATACCTAGTTGCAACAGATACTATCTGAAAACAAAGTTATTATTTTAGTACTGAGTATGTCAGAATGATAGAATCAAGGTGGAATAAATCATGGTGACCAACAGGGCAACATGTCTTTTTGAACTTCCTGGAGAATCTATGTTTTCATCTTTCTCAGCTACAGAACAATAGTGATAGAAACTGCATGGTATTGAGACAGAGACAGGCAGAAAGATCAATGGAATAGAAGTGAAGACCCAGAAATGGACCCACCCACCTATGGTCACTTTAAGGACCTAAAACCATCCCGTGGAAAAAAGACAGCATTTTCTTTTCTTTTTTGTTAAATTAAATATATTCTTTATTTACATTTCAAATGTTGTCCCCTTTTCTGGTTTCCCCATGAAAATCTCCTAACCTATCCCCCTTCCCCATGTTCACCAAACAACCTGCTCCCGCTTCCCTGTCCTGGTATTCCCCTACACTGCTGTATCAAGTCTTTCCAGGACCAAGGGCCTCGCCTCCCTTTGGTGTCTAACAAGGCCATCCTATGCTGCCTATGTGTCTGGAGCCATGGGTAACTCCATGTGTACTCTGTGGTTGATGGTTTAGTCCCTCGAAGCTCTGGGAGCACTAGGTGACTCATATTATGTTTTTCCTCCTATGGTGCTGCAAACCCCTTCAGCTCCTTGGGTCCTTTCTCTAGCTCCTCCATTGGGAGCCCTGTGCTCAGTCCAATGGCTGGCTGAGAGTATCTCCCTCTGTATTTCTCATGAACTGGAAGAGCCTCCCATATAGGTGACAGCTATATCTGGCTCTGGTTAGCCAGCACTTGTGGGCATCTACAATAGTGTCTGGGTTTTATAACTATATATGGGAAGGATGCCTAGGTGGGGAAGTTTCTGGATGATCTCCTTCAGACTCTGCTCCGCACTATGTCTCTGTATCTCCTCCTGTGGGCATTTTGTTCCCCCTTCTAAGAAGGACCAGAGTATCCATACACTGTTCTTCCTTCTTCTTGAAATTCATTTTATCTGTGAATTGTGTCTTGGGTATTCCAAGCTTCTGGGGTAATATCGACTTATAAGCGAAAGCATACCATGCGTGTTCTTTTGTGATTGGGTTACCTCACTCAGGATGATATTATCCAGTTCCGCCCATTTATATAAGAATTTCATGAATTCGTTGTTTTTAATAGCTGAGTAATATTCCATTGTGCAAATGCACCACATTTTCTTTATCCATTCCTCAGTTGAGGGACATCTAAGTTCTTTCCAGCTTCTGGCTATTATAAATAAGGCTGCTATGAACATAGTGGAGCATATGTCCTTATTACATTTTGGGGAATCCTCTGGGTATGTGACCAAGAGTGGTATAACGGGGTCCTCCAGTAGTATCCTGCCCAGTTTTCTGAGGAACCACCATACTGACTTCTAGAGTGGTTGTACCAACTTGCAGTCCCACCAGCAGGGGAGGAGTGTTCCTCATTCTCCACATTCTCACCAGCACCTGCAATCTCCTGAGTTTTTAATCTTAGCCATTCTGACTGGTGTGAGGTGAAAACTCAGAGTTGTTTTGATTCGCATTTCCCTGATGACTAAGGACTTTGAACATTTCTTTAGGTGCTTCTCAGTTCTTTGAATTTCCTCAGTTGAAAATTCTGTTTAGCTCTGTTCCCCATTTTGATAGGATTATTTGGTTCTCTAGAGTCGAACTTCTTGAGTTCTTTGTATACTTTGGATATTAGCCCTCTGTTGAATGTACAGTTGGTAAAAATCTTTTCCCAATTGGTTGGTTACTATTTTGTCCTGTGCCTTACACAAACTTTGTAATTTTATGAGGCCCCATTTGTCAATTCTTGATCTTAGAGCATAGGCTATTGGTGTTCTCTTCAGGAAATTTTCCCTTGTGCCCATGTGCTCAAGGCTCTTGCCCAGTTTCTTTTCTATTAGTTTCAGTGTATGGGATTATTTCAATCTTCTTATATATGTTGAGGTCTGCTTTGTGACCAATTATACAGTCAATTTTGGAGAAGGTACCATAAGGTGCTGAGAAGAAGGTATTTTCTTTTGATTAAGGGTGAAATGTTCTATAGATATCTGTTAAAACCATTTGCTCCATAACTTCTGTTAGTTTCACTGGTCTCTGTTTAGTTTGTGTTTTCCTGATCATCCATTGATGAGAGTGGGATGTTAGAGTCACCCACAATGATTGTGTGAGGTACAATGTGTACTTTGCACTTCAGTAGAGTTTCTTTTACAAATGTGGGTATCCTTGCATTTGGAGCATAGATGTTCAGAAGTGAGAGTTCTTGGTAGATTTTTTTTCTTTGATGAGTATGAAGTGTACTTCCATGTCTTTTTTGATGACTTTTGGTTGAAAGTCAATTTTATCTGATATTAGAATGGCTACTCCAGCTTGTTTCCTGGGACCATTTGCTTGGAAAAATTATTTTTCATCCTCTTACTCTGAGGTAGTGTTTGTCTTTGACACTGAGGTGCATTTCCTATATGCAGCAAAATGCTGGGTCCTGTTTATGTATCCACTCTGTCTATGTATTTTATTGGGGAATTGAGTGCATTGATGTTAAGAGATATTAAGGAACAGGGATTGTTGCTTCCTGTTATTTTTTATGTTATTTTTATGTTTATGTCATCGTTTTTGGGTTTTTTGAAAGAGGATCGCTTTTTTGCTTTTTCTAGGGTGTAGTTTTCCCTCCTTTGGTTGGCATTTTCCATCTATTATCCTTTGTAGGGCTGGATTTACGGAAAGATATTGTGCAAACTTGGTGTTATCATGGAATATCTTGGTTTCTCCATCTATGGTGATTGAGAGTTTTGCTGGGTATAGTAGTCTGGGCTGGCATTTGTGTTCTCTTAGGGTCTGTATGACATCTGCCCAGGATCTTCTAGCTTTCGTCTCTGGTGAGAAGTCTGGTGTAATTCTGATAGGTCTGCCTTTATATGTTACTTGACCTTTTACCATTACTGCTTTTAATATCCTTTCTTTGTTTAGTACATTTGGTGTTTTGATTATTATGTGCTAGGAGGACTTTCTGTTCTGGTGTAGTCTTTTTGGAGTTCTGTAGGCTTCTTGTATGTTCATGGGCATCTCTCTTTAGGTTAGGTAGTTTTCTTCTATAATTTTGTTGAAGATATTTACTGGGCCTTTAAGTTGTAAATCTTTGCTCTCTTCTATATCTATGATCCTTAGGTTTGGTCTTCTCATTGTGTTCTAGATTTCCTGGATGTTTTGGGTTAAAAGCTTTTTGCCTTTTGCATTTTCTTTGACTGTTGAGTCAATGTGTTCTATTGTATCTTCTTCACCTGAGATTCTCTCTTCTATCTCTTGTATTCTGTTGTTGATGCTTGCATCTATGGCTCCTGATTTATTTCCAAGGTTTTCTATCTCTAGAGTTGTCTCCCTTAGTGATTTCTTTGTTGTTTTTACTTCCATTTTTAGATCCTGGACGGTTTTGTTCAGTTCCTTCACTTGTTTGTTTGTGTCTTCCTATAATTCTTTAAGGGATTTTTGTGTTTCCTCTTTAAGGACTTCTACCTCTTGACCCATGTTCTCCTGTATTTCTTTAAGGGATTTTTGTGTTTCCTTTATAAGGGCTTCTACCTGTTGACTCATGTTCTCCTGTATTTCTTTAAGGGAAATAAATCAGGAGCCATAGATGCAAGCATCAACAACAGAATACAAGAGATAGAAGAGAGAATCTCAGGTGAAGAAGATACAATAGAAAACATTGACTCAACAGTCAAAGAAAATGCAAATCTTGAAATCCTCTATTGGCATTATGATATATAATTTTAAATTCAGATCTTGCTTCTCTGGTGTGTTGGGGTATCCAGGATTTGCTTTTGTGGGAGAATTTGGTTCAGATGTTGTCTTGGTTTCTGTTGGTGATGTTCTTGTGTTTGCCTTTTGCCCTCTGGATATCTCTGGTGTTAGCTTGTGTTGCTGTCTCTGACTTTGGATTATCTGTCCTGCAAGCCTCTGTATCTGTGCTCCTGGGAGACCAGTTCTCTCTGTGTTCACAGGTATGTATGTACTCCTGGGAGACCAGCTCTCTTGTGGTGGTATTTGTGTATGTAAAGCTCTGTGGCCCAGGATCAGCTCTGGGTGCAGAAGTAAATTGGAAGACTCCTGGCCCAGGCTGCTCCTGGGCTCTTGTGTCCTCAGGGTTTTGGGCTATTTCCTCTGAGCAACAGGGGTGGTCCTACCTGTGCTGTCTAGCCTCTCTGTGCTCCCGGGTGGTTAGCGTCCTCCCTGTGCCACTTGGATATGGCATACTCTGGCAGTGGATTGTCCCAACCCAGAGACAGAAACTGGAAGGCTCCCAACTGAGTGTTCTGGATGTGATCCTTTGAGCAGCACGGGCGCTATCTGTGCTGTCAGGCTTCTCAGCATTCCTACCTCCTTGTGCCACCTGGATATGGTGGCACTGTGGCAGAGGATGGTCTAGAGACAGAAACCTGAAGGCTTCCGCCTGAGGGTTCCAAACGTGATCCTCTGAGCAGCAGGGTAGTTCTAACTGTACTAAGACAGCATTTTCAACAAATGGGGCTGGTTCAACTGGTGGTCAACATGTAAAAGGATGCAAATTGATCCAATCTTATCTCCCTGTACAAAGCTCAAGTCCAAGTAGATCAAGGACCGCCATATCAAACCAGACACACTGAATCTAATAGAAGAGAAAGTGGGGAAAATTCTTGAACACATGGGTACAGGAGAAAAGTTCCTGAACAAGAACACCAATGGCTTATGCTCTAAGATCAAGACTTGACAAATGGGACCTCATAAAATCGCAAAGCTTCTATAAGGCAAAGTACACTGTCAGTAGGATAAAACAGCAACCAACAGACTGGGAAAATATCTTTAACAAGCCTACATTCAATGAAGAACTTATATCCAATGTATACAAAGAACTCAAGAAGGTAGACTCCAGAGAACTAAATAACCCCCATTAAAAATTGGGGTACAGAGCTAAACAAAGAATTTTTACCTGAGGAATATTGAATGGCTGAAAAGCACCTAAAGAAATGTCCAACAACCTTAGTCCTCAGGGAAATGCAAATCAAAACAACCCTGAGACTTCACCTCGCACCAGTCAGAATGGCTAAGATCAAAACTCAGGTGACAGCAGATACTGGTGAGGATGCAGAGAAAGAGCAACATTCCTCCATTGCTGGTGGGAATGCAAGCAGCTTCAAGCACTCTGGAAATCAGTATGGTGGTTCCTCAGAAAATTGGACACAGTGTTACCTGAGGACCCAACTATTTCACTCCTGGGCATATACCCAAAATATTCTCCAACATATAACAAGGACACATGCTTCACTATGTTCACAGTAGCCTTATAATAGCGAGAAGCTGGAAAGAACCCAGATGACCCTCAAAAGAGGAATGAATACAGAAAATATGGTGCATTTACACAATGGAATACTACTCAGCTATTAAAAACAATGAATAAATGAAATTCTTAGGCAAATGGATGGAACTTAAAAATATCATCCTGAACCAACTGGATTTAACAGATATATATAGAGCATTCCATCCTAAAGCAAAAGGCTATACCTTTTTCTCAGCACCTCATGGTACCTTCTCCAAAA
>BDUI01000021.1:40174-55911 GCA_002335545.1 Apodemus speciosus
TTGCAGCCTCAGTTTTTATAAGGATCAGTGACCAAAGTGGTTATTTAGTAGCCATTATAACTTCAGCTCAGAGTGACTGTGACCCCTATAAAATGTAAGCCACTGCGAAGCCACTGTGATTTCAAATTTTATAATTTGAAATCTGCTCATAAAGTGATTTAGTAATTTGACATTAAAACATCTATATTTTATTTTAACAGTACATGAGTTAGACTCTTAGCACTCTGTAATGTACCACTAATTGTAACAAGCAATATATAGTTATTCCTGCAAACTTTGGGGTTCTAAGCTCACTCTGCAACAGTGGTTCTCAACCTTCATAATGCTGCAACCACTTAATATATTTTCTCACATTGTGGTGACCCCCAACCATAAAGTTATTGTTGTTGTTACTCTATAACTATAATCTCGCTACTGTTAAGAATCAAATGTAAGCATCTATGCTTCCTGGTGGTCTCAGGGGACTGCTGTGAAAGGGTCATTTGACCCCAAAGGGATTGCAACCCACAGGCTGAGAACCACTGACCTAAAGGCTCAATGGATGGACTTTTCATTTCTTCTTTTCATTTTGTGACACCAATATTTCTTGGGGTTCCTAGGCTTGAAGCTTCATGTCCCCAAACTTTGCTCCCATTATTATATGGTCATTTTCTTGTGCATGTCTCTGTGTCTTTTGCTGTTGACATGAGGGTTCACTGCACATTGTAACTGAAACTCACAGTAGTCAAGTATATCTATACCTTCAGTGCTTAGATTTGCAAAAATTTGTTGTTAAATAAAGTCATATTTGGGGTTATAATTCTCATGAATTTGGAAAGGGAATGGTATTCAGTGTACTGTAATAGTGTTACATTTATTTGTAAGCCTTAATATTTAAAGTATATATCAGCTATAAAGATATGTGATTGCACAATTACATTATCAAAAGGAACCTACATCCAATGCAAATATGCACATTAGATATTTCCCTAAATTATCAATTTTTGTAATGGAAAAAAATATTCCCAAAGCAAAAATCCAACCTATAAAAAGGTCAGTATCACCTTGTCTTTCTAAAGCTGACAATGTAGATCATTAATTGTGATGTTAGCCTAGGGAAAAGTAAGAGAAGAAATCATTTGTGTGCTGTGTGCACCCACCTAGAGATTAGAGAACATTGGTGAGAGAGAGCAGACATTTTCCTTCCGGACTCTCTCCTACCCTGGAGTGGAACAGTTGAGTCATATGATAAACTTCAAATTTTAAGCAACCATAAACTGTCTTATAAAAGTGACTGCAATTTTACACTTCTTCCAATAATAAATTGGTACCGTAACCTTTCTGTACTTTTGCCAACACTTGGTATTGTCTTTTTTATTATATCTATTAAAGTTACATTATAATTATAGTTTGCATTCCCCTAGTGACTAATGATGTACCATGTAGTCTGCTTGGTGCAGATATAAAAAACTGAATAATACAAAATCCTGTCCTCAAAGCAATATCAATACTATTACGAATCAGCTCATTGTAGAAATATAAGACTAATTATGTTTCGTTTAACAGACTAGCACTGCCAATACTCTAACCAAACACACCAAGAGCCCTTCTTTACATAGTTACTGTCATGGGTTGATACTAAAGAGGAAAAAAGTCAAGAAAACCTACTGGTTAAAAATTACTCTTGTGGTTKTGATGCCTTTCAGTACCTATAAATAAATAAAATTTAAAACAAAATACATGTTTTGTGCATAATAGATGGCACGTGTGTTTGGATCAGTGAAATTCATAACTCTTAACTCTTGGTAAATGAATTTACAGGTAACTATGAAAGAGTTAAGGATTACTGCAGCAGATATCTAAATCATATATTTTACTAAATGGCTTTAAAAAAATCTGAATATACTTTCTATGAGCAGAGAGTTTTGTTGAGATTCAACCAAACAAAGCCCAAGGTTGTATTCCAGTCTTTGATTTATCAAGTGTTTCCTCAATATACTTCAGATCTTTAAAGCAATCATGTAAGACATTCTCTTGGTGACTTCATTCTCTTTGAAAGGCTTTTGCAATGATAGAGAGTGTAAAGGAACTCTGTATTTAAGTTCCCTCTAGGGGAAAAATGACCACTATTATTTTAGAAGAATTTCCACAAAGATGATTTCAGCACAATAGATTTTTCCAGTGAATGATATCAATCATTTCACAAGCTTTTCAAAAAATGCCAAGTGCGTCCTGTAAAATGAGGTTGAGCCAGATAATAGGATATGCCATAATCAGCAAGCCTGAATACTCCTGTTTGATAAAACTGAAACTTCTTTATCTCTCAGTTTCTGTGATTGCAAAGTCATACAAATGAGTTACACACATGAATAAGTTTCCTTTAACCATTTGTTAAAGAAACTTGATTAAAGAAAACTTTTTAGTCTTTCAGATAGTCTACCTGCAAACTCCATATCAAGTCAAACTAGTACAAAAATATAGAACTTACAAACTATATACAAAGTCAAAGAATATTCTAAAGTGCCCATCAAGAAGAGGAGATACTGAGTCTTACAACTGTAAAAACCCCATTATAGGCATGATGTTGAACTACCCTCTCAGACTTTATTACAGAAGTTTCTTTGTGCTGTGAACAGTAGCTAATACAGAAACTCAACATTGATCAAAGTGCAGACCCAGGGAGCGTTCAGACTCAATGAAACACCTACACCAATCCCTCCCCAATCTTAACTGGGAGGCCTTTGACAGTTGATGGTTTCTGTGGAAGGGAGAGCAGGTTGTCTGTGAGAGTATAGCCCCTAGTAGGTTGACCAGTTGACCATATTCCAGTGGATGGGCCTATACACATAAGCATATGCATAACTCCATGGGTTATATATAGAGAGAGACAGAGACAGACAGACAGATGATAGGTTGATCATGCTCCAGTGGATGGGCCCACATGGGGTAGTATGAAGATGCAAATATATCTTGGAGAAGTTGGGGAGAAAGTGGAATGAATATAATCATAACACACTGAATAAATTTCTTGATAAGTGTTCCTGAATTATTAATATTCCTGAATAAAGATGAAAGGACTGACATGATTCCACACTGTAGAGATAAAAATGTTACATTGCATTTTTAAAAGATGAAAGAAAACACAAGACTGGGACTTTTAGGAATAAAAGACTAACATATTATTATCCAGGCCTATGGTAAAAAACATTTTTAGTCATTAATCCATTATATATATTTTTTTTACTTATATATATTACTTAATATATAATATATTATTTATAATTATATATTATGTAAGTTATATATATATACATATTACTTAAACATAAGCCATCACCCTCATATTAGGTGACATTTCCTTGAAAAGAATTCCCTTTTCTTTCCAAAAGCTTCTCTTCTAGTGAAGAGAAAACTACAAAGGTAGAATTTTCAAAGAGCAAGCGGCTAATACTTGTTGGGCCTCTACTTTTTACCAGATATAATCTGAACATATATCATCTCAGTCCAAGCCTCACAACGAGCAGGGGGCTTCTGATTACCATTTTGTAGATAAGGCTTAGAGATCTAACTCATACACTATCATCCCAACCATCTCTTAACTGGCCTGGGTCCCTAATCAGCAGCTATCATGCCTCTTGCACCACCACAATAGATAAAGGATACACTGAAAACTGAATCCTAAAGGCTTACCACAGCATGCCAGGACACCATGCTGGCTTGCCTGAGTCAGCAAGAGTTTCACAGATTACCACTGAAAATAAGCAGACAGTAGTTTGCTTACATAAAGATGTTTCCATACAGAAAACAAAGAAGAAATATTCTAGGCCGTGGGCAAATGCGTTATAACACTAAAGGTTCTGGGGAAATAAGAAGGGTAACAGTTGTATCAGTTTCCAATCTCTGCTCTAACAAGTTAGGACAGACCTGCTGGCTTACAGCAATAGAAGTCATTCTCCCATCTCTGGAGGGTAGCCTTCTAAAATTAATATCACTCAGCACAAACCAAGGTGCCCATGGCCTTGCTCCTTCAGAAGATATGAGAAGTTCATTCCTTGACTCTTTTAGCATCTCCTGAATGTCAGCATCTGTCAGCTTCTGATTTATCACTCCAGTTTTCAAACCTATCCCCTAGGCATTTGCCTGGTAATATAGACATCTGCCTATGATTCCCTTTTCTAAGGATACAGATGTCTGCAAATGAAGGCCCACCTAGATAACACAGTGACATCTCATCTACAGATCCCTCATTACAGTTGCAAATAGATCTTTTCCAAATAGCACAACAGTGTTCAGCCTCCAGGGATTAGGTCCTGGTACCCAAGAGACTGGTTTTCAGCCTAGCTCATGAGCCATAGAGGAGTCTGTGGAAGTCACCAAGAGGTGACAGCTCAAGGTAATGGGGGGTGAGCAGGAGATGGCAACTGCCTTGGTTAAGAAGTACTGATATTAGCCTGAACACGATGAGTAAAATTAGAAGGTGTTGATTCACAATATGACACTCCACAGTCATGTTCCCTCCACAGCTAATATTGAAGAGAAATTATAGGAGGGAAGAGATTGTTAAGCTTCTTAAAAGCTCTGGGATAAAGGGAAGAATAGGGAAGATGGGAGGGCAGACATTATAAGGACAGATTAGAGAGAGCGTGAAAAGAAATTTAGGGAAGCTGTGGCTGGGAATACGGACTAAAGTCCCCTAAGTTAAGAGAGAAAAGCTCCAAAGTTCAGGGATTTTGTAAAGAGATGGAATTTTACAGACTAGGGTCAGTGCACACCCCAGACTATACCTAACCCCACAACAACCATTTCTTGCCCATCCCAGCCTTTGACCTTCTAAGAAGAAGGAAATCATTTGAGAATGTAAAAACAAGCATTATCTTATACCAATCCAAAGCCTAAGAATGTCACCAGATTGTACCCAAGGTCACCTTGCTACAAACCTACCTGCTCAGTGGTCCCACTAATGTGTTTTAAATAAGCCTTGACGTATGCCTTTCATTACTCTGTAACTAAGAAGGTCTCATGGAACGCCTTCCTTAATGGTGCACTATATCAGAAATAACCTGAGTCTGTTTCTGGGCATGGTCAGTCATTATTTTGCTCCATGATAAACTACCTCAGATTCCCTTTGAGGGGAGAGTCATGGTATGTGTATGTGTGTGTGTAGCAGGAAATAGCAGAATACTGTTGTAGATGGGAGAGATAAGCTTTACTTCAGACCTCTTGATATGGAATTATCCAAGTGTCCCCAGGCTGAGATGCTGAGGGATGATCCTGTATGTAAATATGGAGTACAAAATAAGAAACTTAAGACGTATATATCTAAACATGGAATCTCCAATTTACATTTGTGAGTCTTTAGCTATGAATATGCTGAAAATATCAAGTAAGTTAATACCAGCAACTGCTTCCATTGCAGGTGTGAACATTTCAAGGAAGTCCTTCCATCTGGTCACTGATGAATGGCAGTCACCTAGACTACACCTAACTAGTTCATTTTCCTTAGACATTGTGAGCACCAATCTATTAAAATCATCCCATAGAAAATGGAGTATTCACTGCTCTATTAGTCTGACTATATACATTGAGGGTCCCAATACTTAAGGAAGTCATAAATGCTGAAGAATACTTCCACTGCCCAAAGGCTTTGAAGGAGGAAAAAAGTAATTCATATAAATCTATCTACAGGAGATTTTATATGAAATGAAAAAAAAATTATCTTAGCCAATGGTCCTTAGAACATTTTCATCCTACGACTGTCTAAACTCTACATCATTCTTTTGCGAAAACCACATCGCATACCCAAAGTAATTTGGGGCTGCTAAGAGAAGAGATTATCATCCCTCTGAGAGCTCGAGGTACATTCAATAAATGTTGAAAAAGGGAACACCAGGCAGAGGCTGAAAAACAAAAAAAAGCTACAGGGAGACTGCGGATCCTGAGGGCTTGAAGAGCAGGTGCTTCTGTGGTCATCACATTGCTATTCATAGTCGTGTGTTCTGGGCCACAGAGTCCTGCTCCAGGAAACAATACCTCAGCCATTAGCCCCAGGAGATGTCAATCACTCCTCCTAAGACACAGTTAGCTCAAGAGGGAGTTCAAAACTTAACTGAGTCAAAAATTGCTTCTAAGCAGGTTTCCCCCAATCTAATCGAAAGGAAAAACTTGAAAGAAACCAAAAGTATTCTATGTGCCTTCAATTTTTTTCTCTGCCTGCATCTTCAGGGCTATTTTTATCATTTTATTATTATTATTTTTCAAGTACAAAGTCTGTCGGTCCAATGTAATGCAGTTATGCATTGCTTTTTGTACGACTCAAACTCCTGTCTACGGTCTCACATCACTTTCTACCTGGTGTGTCTTTCCTTTATCCTCTCTACTCTCGGGGTTCAATTTTTGGCGGGGGTCCTACCTAACTCATGGGAACCTAATGGAACTGTGCCAGATCATAGTCGTGGTGTCACTTCAATATCCCAGCTATTATTTCTACAGTTGGCTTAGCAGCCCTTGAGGATGCTACCCTTCCTCCTGTTAGCTTTGAGTCCCCTGGTAGCACTAGAAATGCAAACATCCACTTTGGCACTTCTTGGGGTTTTTAATTACCATAAAATTACCATTTTAATGATCATGTAAAAAGCTAGAGGTATCTGGCCTTTGTTTAAAAAGCAAGCTACTTATTCTGGATCAGAAAAAAAAATGGGATCTGCATTCTAACTCTGACCTTGGATGGAGGCCTGACATTCTAAACTACCCCAGGCATTTAATACTATTGCTACCTCAGTTTTAAGTCCTGATCCTGGGCCTGCAGAGATAAAGCACTTGCTGCTTTTAACCAGAAGGACCTGGTTTCAGTTCCCAGCACCCACATTGGCACACACAGCCAGTTATTATTATGCCAGTCCCACGGAATCTGATACTCCTCCCAGCCTCCACAGGCCCTGCATGTATACATGTTGTACACTTCCATACAGGCAAAAACGCACTCATTTTTAAAACCAGAAAAAGATATTTAAGCACAGAGCTAATGCAGATGGTCCTATCAATCACTAGGTTCATAAATCTACCCCTGTTCCCTTCCCCCACCATACATAAAACCACTGGTAGGTCTAAGGAGAGGGAAGAACTAATAAAACCCTTAAGGGATCATGTATGTATCAGTTTCCCATACAGCACTGCTGTGACTTCCAGCAATTCTGGGTCCTAATTCGGGCAAGTCTAAACTCTAAACGACCAAGTATGAACTCAGAAAAGAAGAACTTTTTCCTTACCCACTTCCTATCTCTTTCCTTCTGATACTTGGGAGAGCCTAAACTTGCTTCCCCAAACACTCTGGGTGTCCTCCCTTTTCTGCCCCATCCTACTACCTCCATCATACTCTATCCCGCCAGCTTCAGGGAATAATAACTCTTTTGAGTGATTTTAGACCTTACCTGTCAACCCACCAGAAGCGTGACCACCTCCTTGTTTATTACATTAAACAACACCAAATCTACTTGAAGCCTCTGTGATAAGACAGCAGGTGCCAATGCACTTGAGCCAGAGGGGAATAAGCTTTAGACTCCCCCCACCTCATATATAAGTTATATATCTGCACTGCAATGAAGTGTCCATAGGATTATCTTAAATTCCCATTTAAAAAATAACCGTGATTTTATGAAGGCATTAGAGACAGCATCCTTAATGAGGTTCCACATGATTCGACTGAATTCATAAGGAAGATTTGTGTGACCGGAGAACTCATGGGATAAAATGAAGATGTGTCCCAGAAACTTAGTATTTAAAATAAGACTAATGAAGTATTGATCTTTGATTTTCACATCAAACCATTATCCCTACGATTACTCACTTCAATTTTCATACATGAGGAACTCTCATTTAAATTTTCTGAATGTCTATATTAACTGTGTTTCCCTGGCAAGAGCATACTATAGTATTTATGAATTAGGCTTCATGAGGCTTATAGAAGATGATTAGAGGAAAAATGTCTATTAAAAAATACCAGCACTATTTAGTTGGGTTTGAGGGTGCGTTCTAAACAACTTTTCTTACGCTCAAAATAAATTTGTCAAATGCATGGGTAGATGGTGAATAAAGAGGCCAATCTGTGTCTTAAATATGATGGCTGTCACTCAAATGAAGGCATGCTGAACTCTGATTGGCATAGTTTTGCTTTTGTTTCATTCTATTGCCAAACAGTGGCCTATGGCTTCTGGAGAATCAGCATCTCCTTCCCACACCTACGTACACACATGTACAGACTCTATCATGCACTGGGTATGGTTCTAGACCTTTTCTGAGTTTTCCTCACATTATATCCCTAACAACTTCATGAAGGATTACAGCTACTGAAACTGATTCACAGAATTAAAGGAACCTGTCCAAGGTCACACAGTCTGTAAGAAACAAGTTCAGCTTTAGCACTAAATACATGCCAGATGTGAAGCCTCATTCTTCGTTTTATCAACTAACTTCAATATGATATTTTAACTTTATTTTTAAGATTAGATCAGTGGTAAGACTTTTTCCTAGACTTCCTTGTATCACATGTAAGCACATAGAGCTAATGCAGCTGGGCCCATCAATCACTAGGTTCATGAATCCACCCCTGTTCCCTTCCCCCACCATACATAATTCACCAGTAGGTCTAAGGAGAGGGGAGAACTGATTACACCCTTAAGAGATCATATATGTATCAGTTTCCCATACAGCATTAATCCCTCATGACTCTAGAATGTGTTGAGAATCAACTCTGTTTCATCTGAAAGGGTAAGAGGTTATTCTCACCTTTAGTATTTTTGTGCTTAAAGGTGGGAAACTTCTACTACTCTGGCCTATGCTGTTAAGCATCTATGGGTAGCAAAGCAGGCTCTAGAGAGAGGTCAAGAATCTAGCTCACCCACTGAGTGCACAGCAAGAACAAGGAAAGCAAGATTAGACTGGCCAGGTGTTGGGAAGCCCAGTAGAAAGCGGATGGAAACACCTTCAGGATGCATCCTCTGCTCAGTGTCTGAGGTCCAGTTTGAACGGAAGCAATTTCTCTGTGACCCAAAGACCAACTTTCCCAATGTTAACCCTCCCCCATCAGACACTCACCTCTATGTGAATTCTCTGGGTTCTATGGAAGGCACTGTCCGTCAAGAATGCCTGCTACCTTCTCATCACCAAGTAGAACTCACCTGTGGATGTTCTCAGCTTTTGTAAGCCCTCATGTTTCCCTGGCAGACAGAGGCATGTCTATGATGTCAGTCCTATCGGCTCTCTCTGCTACATATGCCAACCTACGAGGCACATTCAAACTTCGCATTGCGCTTCTTCCTTCTTTTTCTTCTTCTCATCACAAGCCAGCAGCAACACTTTCAGGTGTTTCAGAATGCAAAAAATGGAAAGTGTGTGTGTGTGTGTGTGTGTGTGTGTGTGTGTGTGTGTGTTTGATGCATGTGCAAATGCATACATGCATGCAGGCCAAAGGTTCATGTCAGGATCTTCCCATATTTCCCCCCCACCTAGCTTTTTAAGACACAGTATGACACTGAAGACATAATTTGCCTCCTTTCATACCACTTTAATGGTAACAGTGCGGCCCACGGAAATGCACAGTCATAGGTACATAGGTATTTCTGAAGAAAGATGGGATGGAAGTGGTCCCAGGAATGAGCATCTAGGGAGGTCACTCGTCATTGACAGTGGAGAGTAAGGGAATGGATAGGAGCTGAGTTCAATGAGAGCAAGGAGAGCGACAGACTGGTAGAGTTGAATGCTAGAACCATGAGGGATGTTGTTTCCATGGTTACTAAGACCTTAAAGAGTCATCCAAAAAGATCTTCCTGTGGGCACTTGGCTCTATGAATCTTGTCTATGATGTGACAGACAACTTCTTTCTCAGCCCTAAGAGGAATGTTTCAAAATTAAAGTCTATCTAAACTCTTTCTGCAACGTATTTCGTTACTTTGTTATAATGACTACATGGTGATATGTATACTTCTATCTCAAAACATAATGATGAGTTTAGATGGAGGCAGGGATGGGAGGAAAACATTAAGAAATGAAATATATTTGGGACACTTCTTAGTTATAGCATGTTACTAAACTACAAAACAATTTACAAATAAATTACAAACTTCATTATCATAAAACAATCCATCCCTTTTCCCAGCATATTTCAGGTCTGTCCACTTGTTGCAATGAAAAATGGTACATCAAGGATATGTGAGATTTTTGTAATTTTCCCTTCACACTCAAGTGACAATGACAAATGGCTCCAGTCCCCGCCTTGTATTCCCCTCATGACCACATGGTTGAAAAATCAATACATCACTTGTGGCCAGGAATTCCAAATGCAGGCTACGACGTTGGCATTTTTCTGTACCTTTCTGTTTCACTTCTGTTTTTCCCTCCTGTTCCCTCTCCTTCTTTCTCTTATTCTCTCTCAACCACTGGATTCTGTCCCCACTCAAACTTAGTAAGAAGCAGCTCTTTGGGAACTTTTTGAATAGATTTTCTAGTAAGTCAAGCTCCCAGCCATGAGGTGACAGACTGGCATGCCTCGGGGCTGGGGTACAACCACCCTGAGAAGCTGAGGATGGGCAGAGAGCAGGAAAATGAAGAAGGCAAATGGGAGATCAGAGCCAGGTCCTGGTCAGTGCTGTACGGCAGGCTCATGTGGTAGGGTCCATTATCTGTCTGAGGCCCATCTGCATGCCAGCAATAAAGGAAAGAAGAAAGAGTGAGAGTCGATCATCCTGTTATGGCTGCATCTTCCTTTTGGAATAAATTACAGGCCGGCCAATAGCAAGGCATCAAATACTAAGAGTTATGATTTTCATTCCTGAAGTGAGGCGTGTCTTAATTGCATCCAGGTTTGGATATGTTGGAGCCTGGTGAATTGAACCAAATGAGGCTAGTCAAAAATCTGTGGGGTAGGGGGTGGGGAGAGGACCCGTTGGAGTTAATTTAAATGTAGCTTTAATTTTGCCACCGTGGTATATATAAAATCTATACAGAGAGTAAAATATGTGTTGACAAAAGTAAAAAACAACATAATATTCTAGCATTGCACACCAGATGGAGATGTTATATGTTTTTATTTTGTTGTTATTACTTATTAATGTTTTTAATAATACAGTTACTTGATAGGGTAGTAAGTACAGAAAAAGAGAAAGAGAAAAAATGAATACATACCTTAGCTATAACAAGGGCCATCCTGATCTGGGCAAACTCAACCTGTCAAAAAGGCCTTGGTATATGTCAGTTTAAAAAACAGGAGAGCATTGGACTTATTCTCCTTTCACAGGTAAGAAAACTGGCTCGGAGAAGTTGGCTGCATTACTAGAAAGCAAGACATGCACATCAGAGTACCTCTCTCCCTATCGTGACACCGAAGAACAACCTTGGGATTCAACACACACAGTCCAAAGGCAACACGCGTGCAAGGCACGAGGCCAAGCAGACCGCAGATGAAAGCACCTCTCAGAAATAGAGAACTCCTAATCTAAAAATACGAGCAAAACAAATGGCTTTCAAAAGGAGAGGTAACCACACACGTCAAAAATCCTCTTGGCTATCAAGAGAAATGTAACAACTGTTTCTGGCCGAGGAAGATTAAGTTCTGCTTTCAGAAGGAGGCGGCCTTTGAGATGGGCTTGTTAACATCTGCGGCTGCGCAGCAGAGCTTGTGGCTCGCCAGCATTCGGAAGAAGTTGCCACCTCGGGGCCTCTGACTCTACAGAATTTCTAATAGGCTTCAGTCTCTGAGAAAGCAGCGGTGTTAGCACCTAAAAGGTATCTGTAGAACGAGACGTAATCATACTTTCCGCTTAAAGGGTTTAGGACGTGGTACTCTGGGAGTCCGATCCCAGCTAGGAATGTTCTACTGTGATTCTATGTGCTATTGTTGACCTTTATGGGGTGCCTGATACATCTGGACACTACATTAAGCATGTGGTACACTGAGTGGGTCGTGTTTCCCTCCGGGAGAAACGAGCTAGCATTATGCATATTTCAAAAAATGATGAAATTAAGACTTAAAGCTATCGGTCTCTGAGATCCTACAGCTTATACAGGGGAAAGCCACGAGTCTGAAGAATGTGCTTTTATTTCTGGAGATAGTGGTTCTGGAGATAATGGAATAAGGTTGAGTGACTTCTAAAAAGTAGGTATATACTGGTATAAAGTCTCAAAGGAAGCAAAATAATAACAGTAACAATAGTCACCATTTCTTGGGGCCCTGCTGTGGGCCTGACTTTATTATGTGTGATTTAAGCACATCTCTAATTTTCATATCAACCCTTAAGATAAGCATAAAGTCTCTTTCCTGAAGATAAATAAAAGCAATAGACAGGGCTGAGAGCAATATATGGTTGAGAAAGGGCACATATTTAGTGCGTTATAAGGCAGGGTTTTAAAACTTAAATCTTTCTAACTTATTTTTCTTCTCATTATATAATGCTCTTCCCATTTCTTTACAATGTAAGGGTGCTTCTGTGGCCCATGAAAACAAACCACATTTTAAAATGAAAGCAGAGGCCAGGCATGGTGAACACCCATAATCGCTGTACTCCAGAAGCTGAGGTAGAAGAATCAAGACTTCAAAGCCCTTGCTGGCTACAGAGAGAAAGAGAGCATATTCCCCAAAATCAAAGGGCAGGATAAAGCAGCTGATGCTCAACCACTGGAAATAAAACAGCGACAGTGCAAATCAAAGAACAATTATTATGTGAATTAAATAGCACGGAGCTAGAGACATGGCTCTAGGGACTTAGGCTTTGCAAAGGACAGAGTTCAGTTCCTAGCACCTACGAGGGCTTACAACCACCTGCAACTCCAGCTTCAGGAGATCTGATGTCCTCTTTCATCCTACAAAGGCAATGCACACACACACACACACACACACACACACACACGCACACGCACACATACACACACATGCATATTAATATTATTATATACATATTTTTTCCATTTCAAAAAGGAACATATGGGAGGTAAAAGGAAAGTTAATGGCCAAAGTTTGTGAGTACAAGTAGATGAAGACCATTAGGTTTACAACCTAAAGAGAATCCTTTAGAGTCTCCAGCCCGATCCGCGTGTTTTGTAAAGGTCAGCATATGTTTGCACTCAGGAAAGTTTCCTGTCTGTAGTTTAGGAATCCAAATGCTTCCTTTCCCTGCCCCACCCTCTTTAGACCCTAGCTTTAAGGATTTCTACCATTACAACGTTCTCAAAAGCCTTGTAGGTCTACAATGTATGCCACACACATTTTGTGATCATCTTCACTCTGGGTTATGTTGAGGGATATGAGAAGGCCTACATGTGATATGTCCCATATCTTCAAAGATCTATGTGATTTTTGTTTTTGAGTTAGGTATTCTCTTATCTTACTGGAGCAGTAGAAGAAAATTATCTAGGCAAACCTTTGGCCCTCTCTCCATTATATGCTTTCTTAACAACAACTCTGTACATATTAGTCTCTTTTCAAATCTTAAGCATATCACAGCCACAAATGCCAGATTCCTTCTCAGTTAAAAGTTCTATGCCCAGTTTATCTTTTTTTGTACCACCTCAGAATTTTTATTTGTGATACTAAGTGTGTTGCTACTGTAAAAAGAATAACAACTTTGAGGTGAGAAAAGTCATCTGGAATTTCCTACCTGTCTTTTTGCTTTGAAATAGAGGGGTTGATACCACTCATCTATGAAAACCATTAATTTCTTATATTCATTCCTAGGCGAATACCCTGAAACTCAGAGAATGCCCATAGTCAAGAACATAGCAGATCCGAGGCTGAAGTTGGAAGAGACAATGTCCAGACTTCGAGGGACCCATAAGCCACAGGTACTCACAGTTCTGCCTATCATTGGAGGGATTTTTTAAAAACCCACAATGCAACATGCTTCCAAACATCTCTACTGATGTCAAAATGTGTGTGGAAAGTCAGTTACTGGAAGTGGTTGCTTCCAAAAGAAAGGCCACCTGTACATTTTAGTTTAACCCTTATTTCATAAATTCGCTGTGGATAGAAAGAAGAAATCAGGCTGTACCTTCAATACTATCTAGCATTGTAACCAGTCGACCAGCCAAATTCCTCACTTGCCAGTCAACTGTAGACACCATCCACCTATATTTTCTGCTGCTCCATTCCAGTGTCTCTCTTCTGTTTTGGAAGATGTACTTTTCATTGCTTCCAAGAACTTACAAAAGCACCTTTAACATCCACAAGTCTGCCAACATCCTGTCTTGTTGTGATTCATATATTCTACAAGGTACGCTTTCTCTAAAACTTGCCTCAGTTTCTTCTGACTGCCAACCTGTAGAGCTTTTAACATTCATGTTTCTACAAGCATTCTACTTAGAACCATTTGGGTCTTCTCTAAGAAATATGGATTTTTCTCTGTGATACCTTAACCTGCAGAATGTTTGATCCTTAACTATTTCTGTTCTACACAACCTAGGCTTGAACAACTTCCTTCAGATTCTTCTAGAACTTTACCCAACGTCCAGGCTCCAATCCACAGCTATGTGAGAGAGGGGGACATTTTCATGGCACTGTTCCCACTTGCAGGTCCGAAATCATAATCGTTTCCTAAAATAGCCATTGCAAAGGACCACACACTTTGTAGATTAACAAAATGCTAATGTGTTCTTTTAACAGTCCTCAAAACCAAACATCCACTGTCCTCAATGGACTAATTTCAAGGTGTTAGACAGATGAATTCCTTCCAGACCTGCAAATAGTCATGGTTCTCAACCCTCCTCATGCCCTGACTACAATTCCTCATGCTGTGGTAAGACCCCAACCATAAAGTTATTTTTACTGCTCCTTCACAACTGTAATTTTGTTACTGATATTAATCATAATGTAATTAACTCTGATTTCCAATGGCCTTTGGTGACCCCTGTGAAAGGGTCATTACCCCACCCAAATGGGGTTGTGACCCACAGGTTGAGAACCACTGCTCTACAGGCTAATCCACTTTCTGTTTCTCTAATATTTGGAAGTTGTCTTTACTTAGTCAATGACTACATCACTCTGAATTCTCCCAGCATCATATATCCTCTGTCTTCCTCTATGAAGACCACTATGAATATGCTGAACCTCAATTCAAGATGTTAAGCTGCCCATCTATGTATATCTTTGTTGCATAAGTGACATTATGTACATGTTGTGAAGTGACATCTTTGATAAAAATTGTTCTACAACAGCCATCCTTATTACTTATGGATGCATGTTAAAATGTTTAATTCATATAATCAAGTCAAGTTTTAAGGATATGCCCCCATATTCTACCCATCTCACAGAGGTAACATCTTATCTTGCTTTCTACCTGGTAAGCACCGATTCCATTAAAAGTTTCGGTAAAATGAGTTCAGCAACAGAAAAGGATTCTGTTATTATATTACTGAACTAGACAGTCTCCAAGGCTATTGCTTAAACAGTCTCTTGACTCATGATTATTATTCAAAGGATCTTATATTCCAGGTTTATTACACGAGGGATAAAGTTAAACCTCTCCGGCAAAAGTGTAACTATTCTGAACTGATATCTAATGGATCAAGTCAATTTTAAGGATGTAAAAATGTGAAACTCAGAGAATTTAAATGATTAACCCAATGACACAGATTCTGATGTAGATGAGAGCATAATTTTGTGAATATCTAATGACCAGATACATGGAAATCAGCTCTGAAAAAGAGAGAGAGAGAGAGAGAGAGAGAGAGAGAGAGAGAGAGAGAGAGAGAGAGAGAGAGAGAGAGAGAGAGAGAGA
>BDUI01000021.1:59361-96469 GCA_002335545.1 Apodemus speciosus
TACTACAGAACAATTTTGTTAAAAACTACATGGTATTGGTACAGGGACAGGCAAGTAGACCAATGGAATAGAATTGAAGACCCAGAAATGAACCCACAGAGTTATGGTCACTTGATCTTTGATAAAGGAGCTACAACCATCCAGTGGAAAAAACATAGCCTTTTCAACAAATGGTGCTGGTTCAACTGGAGGTCAACATGCAGAAGAATGCGAATTGACCCACTCTTATCTCCCTGAGGGGAGGGACCCAGAGCTCCCTGCAGAGCAGGGCCTGGATCCATTCCTGAGTAGATGGATAAAATCCCTTGTGTTCTCTATTTTCTAAGGCTTCATTAGAAATACTGACTTCCTGACTCAGTGCCTTTTCAGAGTTTATATTCCTTGGTGATAAGTATTATTTCCAGCTTCCGAACAGAAAGTGCCAAAGTAATTCATGTCCTCTCCCCTCTTTGAAAAACAGCTGAGACATATTGAATCAATTAAAGATAAATAATTTTAAAATATTTAAAATATGTTTACTTCTAGACAGCTAAATCACGTGCTTGGAAAATCCTCTGTAATGAAACAAAAGCAGCTGGCTTGAAGATGATGCCATCTCTAAAATATCTAAGACACACATAGGACCAGTGAGATGGCTTAGCGAGTACTGTGGCAGCCCGCCAGCTTGAGTTCTATCCTGGAATCTACATCAAGGTGGATGGAGAGAACCAATTCCCTGAGGTTGTCTTTTAACCTTCCCACATGCACAGTGGTACATGCACACACACATACTAACAATGAATGCAATTTTAAATAGATGTGTGTATATTAATTGTAAAACTACAAAAGTCCTCTTCACATACTTTTTGAAATAAAAATCTATAAACATATATGGCTCATTTATATGCACACATATGCTTGTTACAGGAGAACCCATGGATAATGGTATCCAGATACGCAAAATATACATTTTCAAGAACTTATATGAGGAGAGAATTAGTAAGAGTCTCATTTCCAGATTGCTGTATTAAATCCAATTTAAAAAAATACTATATCATAAGTAAATTTGTATATTTAATATAGCAACAATTAAAATTCAAAAAGAACACCTTTTAAACTTGGCATAGTAATTATAAAATATAAAAGATCAAAAGCAAACAAGCAAGCCAGGGAATAGTTTTAATATAATAACATGGGTTGATAATATCAATACTTAGCCATGCAGTTTACATATTAGAAAAGCAGAAACAAATGAGATTTTAGATGTAAGTCCAAACCATAAAGATGAAGTATAATAAGAGGAATATATTATTGCTCAACGACAGTTACAGGAATACTAAGTATTAACAAGTGAAATCCAATATAGAGTTGTATCTGTAATTAAAGATAAAAATAATTCTAAAAGCAATAAATTAAAGGAAAAATAGCTCTGAAAAGTTTAATGAATTTTATATTAAAAACTGCACAAGATACTTGTGCATGTGCATACAAATTAAGGCAACAGAAAAATTAAAGATTAAAAACACTTTATGATAAATCTAACTACTGAAATATTAATATCTACAATATCTAAGAAATTTTTTCAAGCAATACTGATCTTCTCAGACAAATTATCAAAGAAAACCCATCAATTAAAAATTGCAAATCAGAAGAAAGTTACTATCAATACTTTAAAAATAAATTACTTAGAGCAATCATTAGTCAAGTGTTGGCTTGATACAGAGATACTAATGATTTGGATGGCAAAGTGTTACAGTAACAGCTCTGATATTTTATTTTGATCTGAGTCATACTTTTTATGATGTATAACACACGTAATTAAAAAAACATAATTTGACAAAGTCTTGAACATTATTAAAATGGGTGAAGATGTTCATTATTATAAAACTATTACTAAGGCTAGAATATCCATAAGACAAAACTTGTGCTTTGCCCTTCCCTCTGCATTCATATAAATATGGATATAGATTTGTATAGTGTGCATTAAGACCTTAAGTGAAGACACGTCCACTGGTGCACCCACTATTCTGACACCAACAAGAATGTTGCTGCTATAATCCACAGATATTGAATACCAATGAACAGACCTTCCTCCTTCACAGAACTCACAGTTCATCATTTCTTAATAGCAAATTATATAAAGATTAGGGCAGATATTACAAAAGTCCTATGAAGAAAAATGTAAATATTATATATCAAATATTTAAATACATATATTTAAATATTACATATCATATAATATATGAATATATTACATACTACATTATTCACATACATGAATATCCTATGTGGCTTTTCATAAAAATTCTTATTGGAGTTTGGAGGGTTATGATCAAACTTCCTATGACATGACCATAAGAAAAGGGATGGTTTGTAGACCCAGGTGCAAAGGAGAGAAACTGTGTTCTGATACCTGTTTCTAGACAACGTGGTTCTTATTTGTCCTAGATTACTTTTCAACCCATATTCAATATAGTTAACCTTATTTTAACATTATCTTCATCTGTCTGAAGTCTATCTCAACTTATATAGAAATATTTTTATTGCAGCTTCAAATTTCTTAACTCTATTACTTCATTTCTGAACCTTAGGAAGGACCCACAATATAATAAAGCTATTTAGCTCTGAAATATTTATAAACAGTATCATCAGTATTTTAGTGTTCTGTTCTCATTTTTAAAAATCCCCAGTGGGACATAGGATACATTCATATTATTCAATAATGTTTCCATTGTGTTAAAAAAAATTAGGTATTACTACCGATGCTTTTAAACAACTTCAATATAGCCTCCTCTAACTATAGCGTTGGGTCATATCTTAATATTCTTTTAAATGGCATATTTATGGATCATAAACATTAAGTATTTATAAGTAGGAAAAACTTTCAGTATCAAACACCAAGATTTTGAAACCCAACAAATGTGCAAATTCACTACATGCAGCACTGAGACACACAGGAAGCTAAAGAAGGAAAATAAAGCCGTAAAAATGGAGCAGAGGGCCAAGTACATTTCTGAAGAGAAAAAATCAAGCAAATAAACATGCAACCACCCTACTGTCTTATGTTACCTTAAAAAAAGCGAAGCTTTACCTGTGCAAGCATGGGAAAGCCAAGGTTCCTACAACCGTTACAAGGCGTGAGCGCCTCCCAGAGTCCGGTGGGTCCGCAAGAGTTCGGATCCTCCTCGTCGTCTTCCACTTCTCCTGGTGACAAATTTATTGTAGATGAAGTTCTCTGAAATTAAATTTATATTATACCAATATATTATACCAATGTTATTCATATATCATAACATCAATCAAAGCATATAACTGACTCGCTGGCGCGTGGTGAGCAAGCCGGCTGATGTCTAGCCTTAGTGATCTGGCTGCGCCATCTTGCCAGGCCAAAGATTGAATTGCATAATTCAATTTTAAGTTGAGAGCAAAGAAAGCAGGTGAGAAAGATGCAAATGAATAAAGTTTGTAATGGGGGGTAATAACCCAAGAAAAAAATGTAAACAGCAATGAATGAGCAAAATCTCATGGTTTATCAAGACCTTACATTTAGTCACAGAATTCAGGGGGGCCAATATGACATACTTGAATGAAATAGGAATTACTGTAAGAAATGCTTTAAGGGGACCACCAAAAGCAAAACCCACAAACTCTTTATGATAGGCATGACAGGGGTAAATAATACTTTTTAAATTCCACAAGTAGATTACATGCCAACCATACAAACTTACTTTTATCTGTGTCCCAAGTCCCACTAAAGTGACTGTACCAAGTTTATTAAAATTCACACACTATGAGACAAAGGCAGTGAGGGGAACAGAAGGAAGTGAATGAACAGCATCAAGGATATGTGTGGACAATGGCTGGTAACTTTGGTGTAGCAGACAGGGAGGTATTAGCTGACAGATGAGAACCTGAAAGAAAAATGGTTGTGTGATTGAATAACAAGAGAGACAGACTATTCGTGAAACTGTGAGGAAATGGTCACAGGAAGACAACCCCAAATGAGTCCACTAACAAAATACTTCTTAATGTTTCAACTATGGATAAATAATGATCATCATATATTTGAAGAAAGTCTCTAATAAAACAAACATTTTTAAACTACTTTTACATCAGGTGGATAGATGATATCTATGAAACAAGAACAGAATAATACCACCAAATATATAGATTCATATATACATAAACACATGTGTACATACAATATTTATATACATACATACATATATACATGTATACATATATATGTATATATATATATACATACTGCAGTGGAAGAACTAGAAAATACATCAGGAAATATCATAACAGATAGAAAAAAAGAGATAGTAGTAAAGAAAACTGAGGGAGTTTTTTTTAAACCCAAAACTTCAACCAGAGTTCTATAATCATGAGAAAGAGAATGTAAATGAGAAGTTCAAAGAAATGATACAAAGAAACTTTTCAGGAGCTAAAGAAAATGTCTATTACTAAAGGCCCCACCAAATGCTCAGTGGACTGGATTCTAAAAGTACATATGGATAAATTCTTTAAAAGGACAAGAAATGCTAGCACAGATGTGGTAAAGGAGACCACATATTCACTGTTAGAGGGAGTCCCAACTGATGCAGCCACTATGAACATCTTTGTGGAAGTACCTCAGAATGTTAGATTCAGATGTACCACAAGATCCAGCTAGTTTATTTTCGGGCATATACCCAAAGGACTCTACCTTTCTGAGAGACATATTTGTTTATCCATATTCATTGCTATTACAAAAGTCAGGACATGGGAACATCCTAGATGACTGCTCATTCATTCATTCATTCATTCATATTATCCACTCATCACTGAATGATGAATAATATAACTGGAATATGTCTACATAATAGAATATTATTTAGATGCAAAAGTGAAATTATTAAACTTTCAAGTAAATGGGCATATTCAGTCCGAGTGAAAGAAAACCCTGACCCAGACAAACAACTGGTACATGGTTTCTCTTACTTGAATCTTTAGATATTTGTGTTTCATTTGAGACACCCACAGAGGTCACTTAGGGGCCCTGGGAGAACTTTTAAGGGAATGGAGATGGAACAGAGTGAAGGGGGAAGAATGGATAATGGAACATTAAGGACTAACTGGGGTGTGGGATGGGAGGGCAGGGTAGAGAAGGGAACACTAGAGGCTTCCATCCTAGTAACTAGCTCTTATAGTGCTGTGCCTGTCTCCAAAGAAGAAAATTAGTCATCAGTGTTACTCAGCTGTGAACCCTGTGAGCTGAACCTGTTAAGATATGCTCACTGGTACAATATTGGCATAAAGATGATGGAAGTAACCAAGCATTCTCTGATGTCTTGAAGGCCTCCACCACAAAATGAAAGCAATACATAGCACCATTATCAGGACTAGGAACCTGTGGTTAGACCTGTGACTAAGACAGGTCATAGGCCATAGGGAAGAAGCTGATATGCCTCTAAATGGAAACCGTAGCTAACCAACTCCTGATGATGTAGTACTTTCCCTATAGCGCCTCTCTCAAATCTCATTAGAGAAGCTTCTTTTTGCTGTAGGTGGAGATTAACACAGAGACTCACAATGTATCAAGATGAAGGTGACAAGAAACTGCAGAACACTTAGCTCTAAATGATATTCTTATAAAATATACCACCCTCCCACGAAAACATCTTCCAGACACTACTGGGCAGTTGCACATATGATTGGGACAACATACAAAAGCCCTGCAAAGGCCTGAGCCAGGCAAAATCTAAGCATGGAGCAGGAAGGTAGACATGAAGATCTGCCTGCCCTTAGTTGAAGAGTTATTGGCAACTAACAGCTACTGGGTATGTCATTTTAAGCCTGTGGTGCCTGGTAAGGTGACCACCTGCCTGTGGGTGCCTACCTCCAAGTGTATATGGTTAGCAGAAATTGGATTCAATGGGCTTTGTTTTTGTTTTGTTTTTCAACAGGTTGGATATATAGGGAAGGGGTGGATCTGGGAGGAGATGGGGCTAGGGTAAATATGAACAAAATGTGATGTATTAAATTCTCACAGAATTTATACAACTATTCTTTCAGAAACATTTAAGTTAAAAATTAAACTTTGTAAAAGGTCTTCAGAAGACAGTGCTTCATGAGATACTGACAGATCACAATTATTAGGGTTAGAAAGGCATTTGATTACAAAATTAAAGACGTTCTTTCCTTCCCATTATAAATAAAATTGATTTTCCTATACTCACATTTTTGCTTTCCCTTCATCAACTGCCAACAACTAGAAAACAATGCAATTAAACAGTCCTTTAATTAATTAGTTGTCACCTCACATTCTATTGAAAACTTACTGTGTGGTCTCTAACATCATGGGATCACTTTGTGTTAATTATTCTTGTTCACAAAACAACTTTTAAGGCGAACATTATTTGCCCTTGCTTTATAAACAAGGAAACCAAGGCACAGAAAACTTGAGTAAAACCCAAGGCCACAAAAATTTCCAGGGGCAGAAGAAAAGAGTTTAAACCCAGACTGTCAGATTGAAGACCTTCTTTAGCTGCAAGATTACAAGATCTCTCATCTTGTACATATGCCTTCAAACAGCCATAAATTGAGTAAGTAAGCCATCGCACTGCACTTTAAACAAAATATGCATACTTGAATGCTTGTATGACATGATAATATCCCTGAGAACATTTTGCCATCTGCAACGGCCAATTAAATTTTCTGTAATTTGGTCCACATCAACCATAGTTTCGTGAATACATATTTGTTAAATAAGCAATAGGAAGTGTTAATCACACCAACTTTTTTACTCTGAAGGCCCTTAATCTTGTGAAGTCTAAAACATCAATCTAATGGATGGAATTAAAGAAAAAATTATCCTGAGGGAACTCAGAGCCAGAAAGATAAATATAGTATGTATTTCTTTATGCCTGGATGTTAGCTGTTAAGTCATTAATAAGGAAGCCACAATCCATATAACTGCAGAGGTTAGGTAGAGAGTAATGGACTATGGGGGAGGGGTGGACCTCCCAAGGAAGGGGAAAGAGAAGAGATAGTTATGAGTGGATGAAGGGGGAGACTGGAATGAGAGAATCAGTGGGAAGGGGAAGTAAGAGGGTGGGCAAGGAAGAGACAGTTAAAACTAAGAGCCATTTGAGGGGTCAAATGGAAATCTATTACACTAGAAGCTTCCTACAATATATACATACATACATACATACATACATACATACATACATAACCAAACACACACACATATGTGTGTGTGTTTTCTAAATAAAAGTGTCAAATAACAGATGTCCATCAGGACAGCCCTGATCACTAAATGAAGCTTCCAACATTGATAATGGGTTACATCCAATTGAGTTGTTGGCCAAAGGGTTCCCATGGGAACCCCCAAACAATCCAAGATATCACCAAGGCTATTGGTGTCTCTCCACAAGCTGATGGCAAAGCTCTATTACTGAAGATAACACATACATAACTCGTTGAACATGGAGAAAACAAAGCTGGTGCCTACTTAAAACCCTCACCACCAAAAACTAGCATTCATGAAACTGGAAGGTACTCTGCCTTCTACCAAAAGAAAAAATGTAAACACCAACCCAGTTACAAACCCTGCAACCTACAAGAGTGGCCTGTCTGAAAGAGATGCTGGCTCACTGGTGTCACAAAGCTTGTGAGAGTGACAAACTAATATGTGATTTGAATTAAAACCCCTTCCATAAGATGGAACATGAGTTCCAACTCAGTGCTGCTTGGGTGGACAAGAACTTGGGACTAAATAGGCCAAGAACCTAGGGAAAAACCAAATTCCCCTACACTGTTACACTAAGGAATACAGCAATGAAAAGATCCCTAATGACATCCTGCTACAATCATAGATCCATGCCTTGCTTAGCCATCATCAGAGGGATTGCCTCCTATAGTAGATGGAAATAAATACAGAGATTGACAACCAGACAATGAGCAGAAAGTGAGAGATGTTGGAGAGATGTTGGAACACTCAACCCTAAAAGTGACATTTCCATCAAAATCCTCAAGGCTCAGGGTCCTGGGAGGAGATGGAAGACACCAAGGAATGGAGGTTTCCTAGACACAACAGGGCTGGCACATATATGAACTCACAGAGACTGTGGCATCAAGTACACAGTCTAAAATATCTATGCCAGATGGGGTCCCAGAGCTGAGAAAAGTGCACACATCTATTACAGGATGAATAGGGAAGCAAGTAGCAATCAAATACATCAATTCAAGAGTCTCATTGGGGAAACAAACTAGTCTCAAGGGTAGATCCTGTGCCCAGCAGTAGTTGGCCAACAAAAATGAACTCAACAGATCTTGGGGGATTCTCTGTCTCATAATGGTAAGGATTTTTTCTCTCTTATAGGTCCTTTGCATATATATTATGGAGTTCAGTTTGGGGATTTTATGGGATTCCTGAGTATGCAAACTTGTGTCTCTCTATTTGCAGCTCTTGTGTTTTTAATTTGGCTTTTTCTTGTTTGGTTGTCTTGTCATTTCCCAATTCATTTCATTTGGCTTTATCTTATTTTATGTCATTAATAATCTTTAGATGGCTGTGGGTTTTCTGTCAAAGGAGAGAGGGGGTGTGCCCCTGGATGGGAGGGTAAGTGTAGAGGAGCTGGGAGAAGCAGGGGGAAGCGACCCTGTAATCAGAGTACACTATATGAAAAAAATCCACTTTAAAAAAATAAAAATAACTTTAATCAAATAAGAACTTGTACATATTAGATCCTTATTACACACAAAAATGGATTTAAAAATTTCAAAGCCATCTCATTCACCAATTCATAACTAGTTTCTTGGTTTGGCCATCAGCAGGGGCCCTGCTTAGCACTATAAAATGTTGCATGCTCAGCTAAAATCCATCAATTTTCATAGTTCAATATTTCACTTCATTAATTCTGCTAATGGTTCTACAGCTAATATATTCAATTATGCAGTTAACTCCTTCCCTATATATCTTCTCTTTTAAAAAAAAATCTGTTTGTACCATATCCCTGTTCATAAATCTCCAAGTATTTCCCACTAAACAATGAACAATATGCAAATTATTCAATTAATCTTAAAGGTTCTGTGATCAAATTATTCTTTAGACGTTTTACTCAGAGCTGGAGTTAAATTTAAAGTTCCTGTTTGCTGAGGAAGTATTCTTCCATGAAACTACCACTTCCAGTTCCTATTTTCAACTTTAAAAAATAACAAAGTATGGATCCTTGGGTCCTTTGTAGAAAAGGGAAAAATACCCACAGAAGGAGATACAAAGACAAAAGGTTGAGCAGAGTCTGAGGGAAAGACCAACCAGAGACTACCTCATCTAGGGATCCATCCTATATACAGTTACAAAACCCAGACACTATTGTGGATGCCCACAAGTGCTGGCTGACCGGAGCCGGATATAGCTGTCACCTGGGAGGCTCTCCTAGTGCATGACAAATATAGAGGAGGGACACTCTCAGCCAGCCATTGAACTGAACACGGGGTCCCCAATGAGGGAGCTAGAGAAAGGACCCAAGGATCTGAAGGGGCTTGCAATGCCACAGGAGGAATAACAGTATGAGTCGCCCAGTCCTCCCAGAGTTCCCAGGGACAAAACCATCAACCAAAGAGTACACATGGAGTTACCCATGGCTCCAGACACATCGGCAACAGTGGATGGTCTTGTTAGACACCAAAGGGAGGAGAGGCCCTTGGTCCTGGAAAGACTTGATGCTGTAGTGTAGAGGAATACCAGGACAGGGAAGCGGGGGAGGGTTGATTGGGGAAGGGGAGATGGCTTATGGGATTTTCGGGGACATTTGAAATGTAAAAAAAAGAATATACATAATTAAAAAAAATTGTATTGCTTATTCCATTTGGTATTTGCTATTTGTTAGTGATTTAGCATTTCTAAATTAATTTTTATTACTTTTATTTTGTTTACAATCCAGCTGTTGGCCCTCCTCCTGGCAGCCCCTCCTACAGCTCCTCATCTCACTCTTCTTCCCCCTGTTTGCAAGAGGATATTATCCCCCCACAAGGTCTCCCTACTCTCTGGGGTCTCAACTTTCTCAAAGGTTAGGGTTAGTCCCGTCTTCTCCCACTGAGGCCAGACCAGGCAGTCCTCTGCTATATATGTGTTGGGAGCCTCGGACCAGCACGTGTGTGCTGCCTGGTTGGTGGCTCAGAGTCTGAGAGACCGCAGGGGTCCAGGTTAGTTGAAACTGCTGGCCTTCCTATAGAGTTGCCCTCCTCCTCAGCTTCTTCCAGCCTTTCCCTAATACAACCACAGGAGTCCTCATCTTCAGTAGGTTCCTCAGAAAACTGGAAATAGATCTACCTGAAGACGCAGCTATACCACTCTTAGGAATATACCCAAATGATGTCCCACCATACCATAGGGAGACATGTTCCACTGTGTTCATAGCAGCCTTAATTGTGATAGCCAGAAGCTGGAAACAACCCAGATGTCTCTCAATGAAAGAATGGATGCAGAAAATGTGGTTCATTTACATGATGGAATACTCTTAAGCTATTAAGAATGAGGACATCATAAGTTTTACAGGCAAATGGATTTCTAGTTTGCAGGCTAGAAATCCTGCAAAAAAAGAATATACCTAATAAAAAAGGTATATTCTTGAGTGAGGTAACTCAGACCCAAAAGAACATGTATGGTATGTACTCACTAATAAGTGGATATTAGCCAAAAAAAAAGTTCAGAATACGTAGGATACAATCCTCAGAACTCAAGAAGGTTAATAAACAAAACATTATTTTTTTAACTTCTTGGTTTATACTTCTATACAGTATATTTTGATGATTTTTCCCCACAACCAAAGTTTTCTTAAGTCCTTCCCACCTCTCTACTCATACAATTTTAGGGCCTCACTAAGTTCTGAGGCTAGCCTTGAATTCAAGTTACAAATAGCTGGGATTACAAACCTGTAGTACTGAAACCCTCCTTTTGCCTTTTCATATATTTTATTATATTCAATCCAGTCTACAGTCAAGTAGAATTATTTAGCCTTACATAATCATGTTCCACATTTTTACCCATCCCTTCTACCTTACTTCTCTATTCAGTATATAATAAAGGTTAAAATGTAGCTTCTGTAAGCAGATCATCCTAGATTCAAATTCAAACTGCACATTTTCAGATCTGACCAATCTCAGCCTTGTTTACCATACTTACACAATGAAAAAATAACACTCAGCAGTTCTTTTTCCTCCTAATCGAATGAGGTAATAGATTCAGAGTGATTGACTATTTCAATAAATACAATTATTTTAGCCGGTATTATAACTCTATGGATTCGAGCACAGTTCAGATTTTGCCCTTTATGTGAAAATTTCCCAGATTTCTCACAAATGTAAATTACATCACTCTGTTCTACACGTCTACCATTGCTTACGCAAGCATGCTATGGCATTCCACACAGACCCTGAAGGAAGGAATAGCACAGTGCCAAAAAGCCTTGGCTGCTTTGAAGTCAAGCAAGAACACATTAAGTCCTAGCTCTGCACCTTCTAAGACAAAGTAGCTTTGAATAAATGCTTAATCTCATTAACCCTCAGTCTCCTTGCTTGCCAAAGTAGGTGTAATAATAATTCCTACTTTTGTAGGGTTCTTATCAGGATAGAATTACTTCCGTCACCGACACATGAAATAGTCATTACTGATAGTGTTACTATCACAATCACAAAAGGGTGGGGATACACACAAACACTTCAGCATTTACACACACACAAGTGCGCCTAACTTCCCTGCTCCGTTTTAATTTATTTGAAAGAAAATACAGCCTTATTCATTTTTGTATAATGTACAATGTGTTGTCTATAATAAACTTACTAAGTGTCCATTAAATAAAGTACTGGGTGAATGAACTCTTATTTTAACTTTATGACATAGAAATCATATGAAGGGCTTACATAATTGTATCACAAATATCATGATTGAAATTTCAGTTTTATTTTATAGTAACCGTTACAAGTGGCTATAACAGAAGTACAGAAAATTGGTGGTTTAGCACTGCCCTCTAAAGTCAGAATAGAAATCTGCAATGTAAAACTTATTGTGAAAAAAATGTTTTTATTAATTCTTTGAGAATTTGATATAATATTTTGATCCTATCCACTCCAACTCCTCCCAGATTCACATCCCCTCCCTGTCTGTCCACCTGGAGTCCTCCTTTTTTAAAAAATGGGTCTATACAGCAGCAAATGCCCTAATCCTTTGGATCTTGCAGTCTTCTACACGTGTTCTGATAAGTTCCATGAGTATTAGTGTGGGTGTTGTCAATGTCCCCAGTGTCATTGGGGATGGTCAGCCCATGCTAATTGACCTATGCATTTCATCCGGTTGCAGCTTTGAGGAACAATCCTCATCTGCTGCAAATGCAGCTTCTTTGAAGAGGGGTGACAGCTACACTTACCTGTGAACTTAAGGATGGGTACTTAGCATACAGTTATTGGTTATTCTGGTTTAGTGATGTAGACGGTATTCCTCTAGGTTCCAGGGCCTTACCAATCTCAAGGAGTTGGCTAGGTTTACAGTGTCAGGCATGGATTTCCTCCTATTGAGTGGCAGGACTATTTGAGTTGAATAAAAGGTATTTGGAATGTAAATAAAGAATATATCCAATAAAAAAAAAGAAAAAAAAGGTATTTGGAAAGCCTTTTATCAAAATAAATATAATCATATATATGCACATAAGTGTGTGGAAAAGAAACCTCATGAACACACTAAACTCGGAAGGATTCCTTTGTTTCAAATGCCTTTTAAACTTTTTACTGAGCAACTGTAGTTTTAAAGGTCCAGAAGGAGGAAGGTGAAAATTCCACAGGAAAAGAGATCGTTATTTATATAGTCTAAGGTTGTTCTCCTTATTGTTTGTTATTTGATAATTATATGGAAGAAAGATTAAGATAATTCTGCATTACTAGACAAAGGGAAAAGGAGCCACAACACATAAATATGGAGAGACAATTTGAATTCAATTTGAGAAACATAAAGTCATGTTACTGAAATAGCACTGAAAACAGGATTTCCTTTCAAACTGTATCTGTGTGTTTCATATAAATTGTGTGAATATAAAATATATTTACCCATTTATATATAATATACTGGCATTAATAATTTATAACATGCTTCAGATATGTAATAGCCAGTAAAGTTGAACAAGAACATTCCCTATTTTAAAGTGAACAAACTATTATCAAAGATATTACTCAGTTTATAAATTCATCTCATAGATAAAACTAGTTTACAATTATTAGTCCAATCACTTGAGGGCCTGCTACATCTGACCACATTGGAAAAGGTTTCTAGTCATTAGAAATCCAAATGAAAGCTTGGCATCTATTTGATTTTATTAAAAGACGCTTTCATGTCAACTCCTTGTGTTCTATTCAGATGTTATCAAAAATCCTAGAAGAGAAAAAACATTAAATGGCAGCTTTCTCTTCTCCTCCATCAATATTTCTCTTTTGTAAAGAGAAAAAATTCTTAAAAGTTCTGAGTTAAAAATTTTAGAGAGATTTGTTTAACTTGGCTTAGTTTTCACCAAGGCTCAGAACATAAGGCAAAATTTAAAATTTGAAGACAAAGATTCTGTTTTACTTAAAAAAAAATAAATCAGATCATTGGTTGAATGACAGGTGCTTTTCATCAACAGAATTTCATTTCTTTTTGTGGGCTTTGTTCATTGATGCTTCAAATTCCTGTACAATTATTATGCAAAGCATAATACCTTATATTACCTTAGGGTGTATCTTCTCTCCAAAGTTGCATAATCTTATTATGCAGGAGATTTCACATGGAATTGTTATTATTCAATAATTCAAAAGAGGGCAGGAGTTATATAATAGCATGTCAGGCCAAAACACTGAGTATTTGCTTATAATTCTCTTAAAAATTTATTCTGGGTGGCAACCTATAACACCCTTTAACCTGACCATTACATGTGCATGCCCAGGCTAGAGACATTCACCTACTATAAATATAACTTTTATTTGCCAGATGTAATTGTAGTCTCAGAGGCTTACTGCTGAATAAGCTCACCCTTTACAGCACTTTCTGAACTCTGACTGGCTGGTTCAACTCATCAAACTCCTCTCCAAGCTGATTCAAACTAGCTTCTCTCAGCTTCTGACTGAATTGTTTGGCTTAGCCTTAAACTAACTCTGGCAATCTGTTCTAATCTTTTGGCTCCTTCTCATCCTAAAGCTCTTCTGTCTGCACCTGCAACCTGTCTCTATAAAAAAGAAGTCCCAGTAAAACTGCCTCGTCTGTCCTGCAAGGAAGTGCATGGAGTGAACTCACTGAACAGACTCAATGAATCAAACTGTTCCCTGTACTGCTCTTAAGCAGCCCCTTTCCTATCTGTTCCTGTGAGAGCTGAGTTTATCCTATCTCTGACTCGTGTCAAATCTTTCTCTGATTCATCACTTTGTCTGTCCCTCAATTAAAGGTCACTTTCCAACATGGCTGCTTCCTTCTATAAGCGAACCTTACTTTCATTGTTTGGGATTAAATGTGTGCACTAAGGGCGTGTCTACATTCCAGCAAGATCCTACTGTAATCCAGAGCATGTCTGCAATCTGGCCAGATCATATAGACCTAGAAGGTCTTCGGATGTGATCCCTTGCCAGGGCAACCATATTGCTGGATTAAAATTCCTCAACTTACACTACACTTTAACATAACCAATTACATACATGGCCAGGTTAGTGACATCCTCAAAAGCTATAATAATTATGTGTTCTGAAAAGCATAATTGCTTCCAGATTCATCTGAAGTGAGCCATGAATCCTTAACCACAATTAAATCTGCAAGAAACAAAAACAGAAGAAAATCAAGTCCATATGCTAAGAAGTTCATTGGGATGACATCCTAACAACTATGAGCCAAATGATATTGCTGTGTTTTTTGATTACTCAAACTTGAGGGTTTCAAGTGCCAACTGTATTTCTCACTTATAAGCAATTACTTCATCTGCAGTAACTATAAAAGAATAAATTAGGAAAAGCAATTCTCTTTACTTAAAATGATCAGTTCCAACATATTTAATCCCTACCTGCTGTTTACATAGTTAAGCGCCATTACAAAGCTACTTGGAAAATTTAAAAACCATACTTGCTTTCCTATTTAATTTGAATACGATGAATTTGTATGCTGATATTATCTCTTAAAACTTTATTCATGTTTTGACTTTGGCTTGATAAATAATTTGTTTATTTCAAACAGTGAGAGATCAAATTTACATGTAACATACAAAAGCTAATATCAAAACTGCTAAGGTTATTTTAAGAACTTAAGTGAAGCTAAGTTTGGCTAGTAAGACAGTACAGAAGGAAAAATATGCTATTTTTTGGAAGCAAAACTATCCTTCACAACAGACCATTTCATTTGAGTAAATATAATCTCATTAAAGATTTATTTTATTCCTAAAATTAACCGTACTATGGCATTATTCACATCTATAAACATGCTGTTGGTTTTAAATATATACACTTGTTTAGTCTAAATAATCCAGCTATAGAATGCCCCCATTGTCTCTGCCCATATTCCTCTACATAAAGCCCCAAGAATCTTTCCTCTGCTACTCTAATAGGTTTGTCTTTTTTTAAACCTTACAAAAATAAAATTATAAGATACACATTCTGTGTAAACCTTTTTCCTTCAACATATTTTTAGATTAACCCCTACATTTTTATATATCAGTAGGAATTTAGTTATTATTTATTAACCACCATCACCACCGCCGTCACTGTTACCATCATCACCACCACCATTTTGTGGTGCTAGGAATTGAACCCAAGGACCTCAGGCAGACTGGACAATCACTACATACATTTCCAAGCCAACCCTTAGTGCTTTGTAATACAAAATAGTATTTCAGCAAATGAATGACAAATTTTATTTACAGAGTCAGCTATTGGGTATTTGTGTTGCTTGCAGCTTGGGGCTACCATGAAATAAGTTGTCAGGAACAATCATATATGTGTTCACTTGTTTCTCTTGAGTAAAATGTCCAAGATGCAAGGCCATATGGTAAATATATATATTAAACTTTCCAGGAAACTACCAAAATAGTTTTTGAAATGTATGCTTTAACATTCCTACCAGCTGTGTATGAGATTCTAGCAGCTCTACATCCCTGGCAATGGTGAATTTTATCCTTTTAGCCATCTCCGTGTACAAGCATTGAATGGTGCTTTTAACTTGAGATTCTGGTGCTAGTGGATGTTTAATGTCTCCTACTATGTTTGGAGACCATTCACTTGGCTGAATCAGTGGAAAATGTTAAGCCATGTGCATGTATATCTATTGATCTATTTGGCTCTTCACTGCAGAGTGGTATGAATGAATGTCTAGTATCCTTGTGGTCTTTGAGTATCGGCAAAGAACTCTGGCTTGTTCACACCTGCAGATATCCTCCTATACTTTCTTCTGATGGATTAAGAATTTTACTCCTGTGCTGTGATCTCTGACTCGCACTGAGCTTGCTGCCATGCTATGCATACTTAAGGCCTGGGACTCACTTTACTTTTCTTATATGGGTTGACATTGTTCCAGCCCCATTAGTTCAAGATTCATTTGTTTCCCAGTGAAGAGCCCTGAACATTTTTAATTTTATTCATATGTATGTATGATGTGTTTCTGCGTGTGTGCTGTGGTGTGTCTGCTGGCACATACATGCTCTTGCACCTCTTCTTGCCTCTTCCATGTTCTTGGCTGCTCACGACTGCCTCCAAGCTCCCAGGGAGTCTTTTCTCTCTGCCTCCCATCTCACCACAGCAGCACCGAGATTACACATGGGTGAGACTTCGCTCAGCTTTTGCAGGTTCTCAGGATTCAAACTCTGGCCCTCAGGCTCACAGAGTGAATGCATTGACTCCTGAGAAATCTCCCCAACTCCCTGCAAGACTTGTTTTGCCTGTTTGTTTTTAAATTGGCCAACCAACACTTGTCTTAGAAGCAAGAGGACTGGAGTGTGGATCCCCAGTTATGGTGGTGAACTAAGCAAGTCCTTCTGAAATACACTTACTTGTAATTCATGATTTGTTATTGATGCCTGGCCAATATGTTACTATTAAAGCATTTTTTCTGGTTTTTTATTTGATATATTCTTTATTTATATTTAAAATGATTTCCCCTTTTCTGGCTCCCCCCTCCCCAAAAGTCCCATAAGCCCTCTTCCCTCCCCCTGTTCCCCCATCCACCCCTTCCCATTTCCCTGTTCTGGTATTTCCCTACACTGCTGCACTCACTGAGTCTTTCCAGAACCAGGGGGCACTCCTTCCTTCTTCTTG
Source organism: Apodemus speciosus (assembly GCA_002335545.1). Lineage (NCBI taxonomy): Eukaryota > Metazoa > Chordata > Mammalia > Rodentia > Muridae > Apodemus > Apodemus speciosus. The sequence goes on from BDUI01000021.1 coordinate 76,639, forward strand.
GACCTCATTTGAGATGTGGATTGTGTCTTGGGTATTCCAAGATTCTAGGCTAATATCTGCTTATCAGTGAGTGCATACCATGAGTGTTCTTTGGAGACTGGGTTACCTCACTTAGAATGATGTTCTGCAGTTCCATCCATTTGTCTAAGAATTTCATGAATTCATTGTTTCTAATGGCTGAATAGTACTCCATTGTGTGTGTGTATGTATGTGTATGTATATGTATGTATGTATGTATATATACATATATACATACACACACACACACACACACACACACACACATATATATATATATATATATATATATATATATCACATTTTTTGTATCCATTCTTCCACTGAGGGACATATGAGTTCTTTTCAGCTTCTGGCTATTATAAATAGGGCTGCTATGAACATAGTGGAGCATTATCCTTATTACATGCTTAGGAGCATTTTTGATAATGTGTTTGTGAATGCTACTGATCCTGAGTTCTTTGTAGGGTAGGGGGACTTTATGTAACGGCACAGTAATAGCAGCATCATAAATTACATTGGAAAAAGCCCTCAACTTTTATTTTCTAAAAGATTGTTTAAACCACTGAAACATCTAAGCTTGAAGAGTCCTTATCCATTTTTAAACTTGGATAAAAGACAAGACTGTATACCATAATTGGAAAGAAAGTAGATTCTAGTTATAAATCAATATTTTAAAGGTAATATACATACATATATTCAGATTCTATCTTTATTAAGTTGTTTTCATAATCAGTAAAAGAAAGGGGAATGGGGGAATGATTTAATTGCATTCTAATTTAAACAATAAATCATTAATTAAAATATTAGTTTATTCCTTACTCTAGAGCTAGCTTAGACTCATCACTAAGATTTAAACTTTCTGAATGGATCAGCATGATCTCACCAAAGAATGAGCTGATGGTAATGATAATTCTTGATACTTCTGAACTCTTGGAATTTTTATAACATTCTCTTAGTATTGCTTTTTCCAATGAAGTTTTTCTTTTCCTGTCTTCATGAATAGACATTGTTCTATGACTGTGGGGATTAATATTCTGTTACAATTAAAAGACAATATCAGACTCTCCCTCTCTACATCCCTCTCTCCCTCCTGTATGCTCTACTGTCTGAAAACTATAGCTGGATTAATTAGCCTGCCCCAAACCCTACTCTTTGTATGTACAACTTAGTGGGATTATATAACTCCATCTCTGTTTTCCTCCCCCTTACATTCTTATAGGATATTATATCTATGCAGAAAACAGGAGTATCTGGTGAGTCTGTCAACTTTCCTTTGATAATGAATTTTTTTTGTTTTTTCAATGTTCTGGTAGTTTACATAAGAAGTTGTTCTATGCCATTATCAATGTATGTAATTCTAACATGAATCTTTCTAAATAAGACACATATTAATTACACCTGTGTCTCTGGTGTATAGCTCTCTTCATTGCTTGCTTCCTGCTGGCTGGGTCATGCCATTTTTTTCTATTTGGAACAGATCCTTTAAATATGTTAATATGCACTTTCTTCTTATTGAAAGTCCACATTTACCACTTGGAATTAGTCATTTCCTGTCTTACTCATGTTCTTGCCAATTTCCTAATTTCTTAGAAAATTAGTCACTTCTCACATAGTATTTGTTCAGTTATTTTTATACTAATGAAGGCACATGCTTAAAAATCCTAAACTTGGAAGCTGGTATGTCTCTGATCCCTTGGTCTGCTCTTGGGACTCTTTTCCTCCTGTTGCTGTGTTCAGCTAATATGAGGGTTTTCACCTTGTCTTTTTGTACCTCGTTTTGTCTTGTTTGGCTGTTGTCTCTTGGAGGGCTCCTCTTTTCTGAAGGAAAATGGAGGAGTGTAGCTGGGGTGGAAGAAATGTGGGGGAAGCTGGGAGGAATGGAGGGAGGGGAAACTGGGGTCAGGATGGATTTGTGAAAGAGGAATTTATTTTCAACAACAAAAACAGAAAGAAAACGAGAAAAAGAAACAGTAAGTGAAAACTTCCTCCTGTATAAATATCAGTAGCAAAAAAAGTATCAAATTAACCTGAACTTTACTAAGAACATAATTTCACTACCACTCAGAAGGAATATATTTAAAATTACATTAGTTATACCTACTACCTCAAAAAAAATCACTTAAATTTCTTAAATTTTTAATTGATCAAAAAAATATGTGAACAAATAGCTATATTATAAAAGCACACATGTATCTCATTCTGTAGGAAGGAATCTAAATACACACTGCTCAACTTATTTGTTTGGTGTTAACATTTAATCTAGATACAGTGTAAAGCCACAGATGATGAGAGACTCAAGTGTGGTACTGCTTGTGAATGACTGCCTGCTAATGAGAGAGAAGATAAGAAGAAGAAAGGCACCATGAGTCTCAGAAATGAGATCTGACCAGAATAGGACTGACAATAAAGAATCTCTAAAGAATCTACTGGTTAAAGACAAGATGTAAGACAAATTTTAGGTCGTGCATCCACTTTCTTCCCAGATTCCTTAGCTCTCTGAATAAATCTGTTTAAAGATTTAGCTCCTGGTTTTGTACTTGAGTCCAGTGTCGTGGACTCAAGTACAAAACTACTGTTTACAAATTTAGGATGAAAGTGGAGAAAGAAAAATATCTCAGGACCCCTGAACTTGGTGTATAGCTAGACAGTAAAACCATACACAATTTGTAAAGTAATTAGAGATGCAATAAGTGCTCGAAGAATGAATAGAGAACAGATATTTCCAATGATGGAGAATGAAGGAGAAAAGACAATGCTCTTACATCTGAGTATCAATCCTTCCATAGAATGAGAGTTCTATGCAGGGAATAGGAAAATGTGAATGGAGCCAAACAGGCACATAAGCACAGCAGTATGAAGGTAAAGGCTGTCTGACAAACTCTCCCATAAAGGAAACCAAGATGAAGAAAGACTATATCAGGGTCCTACTGTAAGAAGAAGATGCTTTAAAAGATGTCCAACACAAGCCAAGGCACAGTTTGTACCTCTAGTTGTACTGTGGTAAGAAACCAGAAAGCATCAGACTTGAGTACAAAGCATTCATGAAAAATCTCCTCTCTGAATTCCCTATGTAGGGGTGGTCTAGACAACTGGTCTACCCTTTTGAACTATGCTAGATAGTACATGAAGCATATTCCCTATATGCTATTCAAGCATTGTTCCTATATGAGAATAGGAACAATACTATCTATTATTTGTATAGGCTGCAGTTCTAGGAAATTAGTATATACATATTCTTTATGGGGCAACTCTTATTTCTCCTTCTTTTTTGCTTCCATTTAGACAACTGTAAAATAAAAGTGCTCTTGGTTGGTGTATGTGTAAATACATATGTGTACATGTGTGCCCTGTACTGAAAAACAGCAAAGACTTAATATGTTTAACAAGATACATCAAGATCTTCAATAACCCCATAATAAAATTAGTATTGCAAGATACCAATCTGTTATATAACAATATATTCTTTGTCATGCCCATCTTCATATGATATTTTTATTCATCTCGGAGGAAATAGCTATTCATTTATATAAAAGTACAATTTAGAACAACCAAGTATACAATTGAAATTTATATGTGTTAACTAAACTACAAGAAGTTAACAAAAGCTGAGGAAGCATTTTACACTAAAAAGCACAGGAACACAAGTTAGACATTAAATCTGTTAGGTCAGCAGGAAAGTGGCGACTCCAGGCTATAATAACACTAAAAAGATATAATAAGAAAATAAATTGAAGATTTCGAGCAGTCTGTTTTAATATTAATGTTGCCAAGGGTAGGTTGGGGGCACAGAGCTGCTATAGAGCTGAGAAACAGATGGTTTACACTGATGATTTGATACTTTTGGGTGACTTCCACTACTCACATTATTGGCTAGAAGAAATGGCATGTTAAGGATGGCCATCATCATTTCTTTCTGAAGTGAGGAAACATATTTTACTGCAAGCATTAACAAAACAGATCTCAAAGCACATAGATATGAATATCACTATTTCCTCAGTCCATACACGAAGACAGGCCATGCTAACCCAGAATGCAGTGCTCATAAAAAGATGAAATCCATAAGCAAAACTAGAGCCTGGCTGACAATTTGATTTAATCATTACTTAGGAAATTATTGTGAGCAGAGATAGACAATATTTGAAAATATTTAAATACACTATGACTCATTCACGGAAAGAAAATTGGAAGACTCTTTTAGAACACATTTGATATCAGTTAAGAAATTCTATCTCTGCAGAAAGTATTTTGCTGATCTTGTTTATTTCATAAAATAATCTGGAGACTTTGTTTTCCAGTGGGAAAAAAATCTGAGTTATTATAAAGTATGTATGAGGCTACTAATGTGAAACACATTTGAGTGTTAATATGCAAAGAACTAATACAAAATGAATAAAGGTTATGTGTTCCTGGAAGAAACTACCTAGTTCAATGGTCTTAGCTTATAATATTTATGTTCCATTTACTATATTGTAAGTAATTTTCCAACCTGAACGTGTCTTCAACTATGTTTTTCATCACTATGAACATTGTGGTGTGAGCACTAGGAAAGAAGAAACAGGTCTGGGTACAGGCTTATGATGTAAAACTTCTGGGTCAGTCTTTATATCAATGTCCATCACTGAGCTTGCTGATTTTAAGTAGATAAATGGTAACCTGCTCTTGGGGTTAACAACTTGGGAAGTAGGAGGACTCTGTCTTGTGTTTGTGTTACCATTATCTAAAGCATTGTGTGGCAAGTATAATGTTTAAGTACTCAAGTTCTGGATTTACCATGTTTTCTACGTTCAAAAGCATTCAATAAATGCATTTTGATCGAAATGCTTTACTAAATTACAGTATCCAAAGGAAACGACTGATCACATTTCTATACCCTTCAAAATCAAATCTTTAATTAGCGAGTAGATGAATGACACTAGGTAGCTTTAAATTGTCTGGGCTTTCTTGCAACAACAATAACAACGAAGAGTAAGTGGAAAAGAGCCTTGGAGATGCACCAGGGTAAGTCAAAAACCACGGCACTACCCTTCAGCCTGTGTGGCATTTTCACTATATACCAGAATTTAATGAAATATTCCTGATGCAACCCAAGCATCTTAATTGCAATACCTAAGCCATATCCTGCCTCCCCAAGACATCCAGCACATGCTTGGGAAGTCACCTGCTGAAATACATAAGTGCAAAGTGCTTGGGACCGAGATAGCAGATGTTTCTGATTTAGCGTACTTTATCGTTGAGTCATTTCCCACTCTCAACCTAGACTTTTCTAACAGTCAATCATTTCATCTCATAGAAAAGAAAGTTTTCTGCTCCTTAGCCATATAGTCCCATTATCTAACAATCACTTTGAAGTGTTTGTAACTCTTGCCAAACAAAAGTATTTCAAATGGATCTGGCCTTATACTATTAAATCTGTCACAACATCTGAAACATCATTTTGTTTAAAATCAAAGCCTTTTTTAAAAAGATTTATTTATTTATTTATTTATTTATTTTATGTATATAAGCACACTGTAGCTGTCTTCAGACACACCAGATGAGGTCATTGGATTTCATTGCAGGTGTTTGTGTTCGATTCCTAACAAAGCCTCTTTCTTGATCACCCTGCATCTAACAACTGGTAGGTTACGTCTAAGCACATCTTTAAACAGGTCAAACCTGAGGGCCACTGAGCCTCCAGACTCCCAACAAAACTGGTCAGGCAGATGGATCATCTGGTAGCGTCTCCAATCAAGTCTGAATCCATCACTGTTGGGATTTAGCAAAGCTGTCTCCTAACACCATTCTTCCTAGGGTAATTCCTAGTCCCCAGTGTCTTTATAGCTGATTTTAATCAGCTATAAAGACACTGGGGGCTAGGAAGGAACACTTCATGCATGGCTTATTAATTGTTGATGCTAGATTTTTTTCTGGAACACTAAACAAAAATCATAAGCAAGGAATGTTAAGAAACTGATAGAGTCAAACAAAGACACAAGGAAACTGGTTGAAATAAGATAATAAGTATAGATTAAAACATTTTTTGGAAGTCTCTAAGAGCCAAAGTGATATTACAGAAAATGAAACTTGCATTTGAGTGAGCAACTGAGGGGAGCTGAGTAATCCCATTCCATGCCAAGAACAATATATGAAAATCCCCTCCCCTCTCCTTCATTGTATGTGTAGGTGTGTGTGTGTGTGTGTGTGTGTGTGTGTGTGTGTGTGTGTGTGTGTGTCTACCTGCCTATCTGTCTCATCTGATGCATAAAAGGAAATAAAATAATGGTCTCAGAACTGGAGAGCTGTTTCAGAGATAGGATGCTCTGAGTTCAGCCAGCCATTTATGTTCATGACAATAATAATCAAAACCTCAATAGGTTCTCTAAGTTGTAAGTGAGAACCTAAATCGGGATCTAAATTGATATAGCTGATGATATTTAAATGATAAATTCTTCTAAATTAAAATCTAAAATAATGAATCAATGCTAGTTGGACCTGATGAGAAAGATGGTTAAAAAAAATCTATTAGAAATACACTGAAACAATGGTGAGTGAAAACACTTTAAATGTTATGAAAAGGCTTGTGATGTGTGTCTGGTGGTAAGGACTTCTCTAGCATGTGCAAAGCCTGGCTTCAGTCTCTAGTACAGGACAAATGGGCCCTGGGTGCACGCGGCTAATGTAGGTGGAGGCAGGAGTCCTCTTCAGCTACATAGTGAAGTGAAAACCTAGAACACATGGGACCTTGTCTCAAAGAATGAGGAAATCATGAACAAGAAGATAAGTACTGCAGAAAGAAAAACACTAAATAAAAAAGGCGTCCATGGAAGAGAGGAAGAAAGAGGCAGGGTGTCGCTGGGCTGTGAATATGAGCAAAGCATAATAATACAAATGCATGAAATGTCAGTCAATGTGTTAAAAAAAAAGAATAAAAAAGAAAAACGCCATACTAACTTATAAGAAAAATAAGAGAAGAAATAATAATAGTTCAATTATACTAAATATTACCTCAATATTACCAAAATCCTAGTTAATAGTCTTTACTACTTAAAAAGAATACATGAGAGAAAGCATCAAAGGAAAAAAATCTCTGGAGAAAGAGATATTAGCCAATAAACTATTGTTAGACATAATTTTAAGGGACTGGGGAAAATTAACTTCTTTAAAATTCTCCTTACATACTATAGCACATTAGTGATTAGTCTTTATAATGGGAAAAAAATAAGCAATTCCATTTAAAGAAGTTTCTAATGAAAATAACAGTAAATGTAATACAAAAAAAAGTTATTTAGAGACTTTACCGCATAAGACTTTAAAATCAAAAGTGGAATGAGTTTGGGGTAATGATACCTATAAAAAATGTTTTAAGGGATTCTTTAATAATACGTTTCTGAAATATTCAGAAGGGCTTTAAGAGTGAATTTTAGCTTCTTCCTTTTGCTCTTTTACCTCTTGCATGGCTCAGTCCATGTCTAGCCCCTCCACTGAGGTATGAGCACTGTAGCCAGGCACCATCATAAAACTGACAGGAACATCAGTTACTCTCCAAGCTTTTGTTCTCATTAGGGCTGCTCTTGCAAGGAACAAATAATATAGCTTAAATAATCCATAAACTGGCAAGGACTTACTTATGGCAGAGGCAGGGGAGAAGGGAAATGTGATTGCTAAATTTAAAACTATATGAGTTGGAAATAATTTCTGAACGTTTTTCCATACCGTGTTAAATTAGAACCTCTCCTCGAACTGCTAGAACTTTCAACCAAAATCAAATCTGCTGCTGGGAAGAAGGTTGAAGAGCGGCTAACTCCCACCAGTGATCAAAGTGACCCAGCCAGAACTCCAGCTGCTTCTGTTCTTTTGAATAAAATTTCCGGTTTTAAAAAATAGATACAGCCGAGGAAACGTTCATTTAAAAGTTATTCCACTCTATCTTGGCAAAAAAAAAAAAAAAATGGCCAGACTTGAAACACAAGGAAGTAGTTGCTATATTGTATGAGGCTCTCTGTGATACTCCTTACCAGAAGCATGAGAAAGAGAGGACCTCACCAGTACTGGGCGTTAAGGCTACATGACTACGGAAAAGGAGGGTCTGCACTCCACACTCCATTCTTTCTTCCCAAATGGCTGTGGTCCCTTTGACCTTCAAAACAACTCCAGTCTAATCGTGAAGGGTGAGGAAGAACCTAACACTCGGAGATCTCAATCCTGAAGCAAGACGCTAATATTCTTCCCTGGTAGTCATTGGTGCATTGGTGTCTTAGTCCAATGTTCTATTGTTGTAAAGAGACACCATGACCAAGGCAATGCTTAAGAAAGAAATGATCTAATTAAGGCTGGTTTACAGTGTTAAAGGCTGAGTCCATTTTCATCCATAGCATACATGGCAACAGGATATGAGCTACATCTTGATCCACAAAGGGAGAGAGAGGGAGGGGAGAAACAGAGAGACAGAGAGAGACACAGAGACACCACTGGGGCAAGCTTGGGCTTTTAAAAACTCAAACCCCACCCCCACTGATAACCTCCTTCAATACCTGTTAATCTCATTAATCCTTTCAAATAGTGCCTCTCCCTGGTGACTAAACATTCAGTTATACGAAGGCCATTCTTATTCAAACCACGCAACTGCTCAGGAGCCTCTTCTAGGCTCCCTTCTCTGTAGTAGTAAATAGAATAAATACCACAGGTTTCTGGATACCCTTAGCAATGATAGAAAAGTCGCTCACCTGGCCACAAAGGACATGCAGTGACAGGGGAATATGACACATTCTTGATTGCAAAAGACATAAAGAACTCTCGTTTTCTAAGCCAAATTTCCATAAACAGTGCTCTGATGCTAAACCTTGACCTTTATTTACCTTTCTGTTTTAAATTATGACTTCCCAAGAGATTCTTAAAAACCTAAGCATCAGGTTTGGTTGAAGGAGCTCCTACCAAAAACAATGAAGAGGCAGGAAACGACCAACAAGTCACTTTAGGTGCTGTGAAAACTGAAAAGGAGGTGACTTGGTTGACAATCTTAGCAGAGGTAAAAATAATGGAGCACACAGGAGAAAAATGAAGAGAAATATACTGTGGCATGAAATTAGAATATGTAAATACACTCTCTAGAACTAAAATAAAGTATAATTGACTCTTTAAATTCAGCTAAGAAAAAGTCAACGGGGAACAAGCAATTTAGTGTTTCAGGATATAGCATAAGCAGCTTTAGGAGAGAGAGAGAGAGAGAGAGAGAGAGAGAGAGAGAGAGAGAGAGAGGGAGAGAGGGGGGAACCTTATAGAGGAGGTATTTTTAATCTCATTAAGGGCCTGCAATCAAACAAATGAAAATGTAAAAGCCAAAGAAACATTAAAAGAATAATTTCTTAATCCTAATTTATGCTCAAATTAGAGCTTGCTTACTCTTAAAAATAAGTGAATCTAAGCAATACAAAGAGGAAGAAAACTTAATAAGCTTTTGCTCTGAGATTAAAGCAAACCTCTTCCTAGTATCTAGATGTGGGCTGTGCGGAGGCAGTTAGATATTCATGAGGAACGAAGTTAGCAACAAGCTTCTCAATTTTAACATCGGACACTAAAAGATAGTGGCCCAACTATCAGAAATGATGGAAGAAAAGAACCGTGACCAAAAAATCCAATTATCTATGAAGATACTCCTTAAATGTTGGAGAGAAGAATACTTATAGAAGTAAGGCGGTCATTTATTTTTTAAAAGTATGCATTTTAACCACTTTACACACAATATAAAAAGCTAACCAGTTTATTTGCACTGGCTTCAGCCATTTTTGTACTGTGACTATGTATAATTTTATAATATATGTAATTTTACTTTAATACTATGTAATGTGTGTTCTAGACCACACAATATACTGTAACCATTTTTGCTTTAAGTAATTAAATAACTTTAAAGGTATTTTAACACAATGAGGGGAGTTGGACCTTTTTGCCATACAATAAGTAAATAATGGGATAGAACTTACTCAAAATCAGTCCATTTTAAAATTCAGTTTACTTTAAACTTAATACTTCCTTCTACAAAGGGGTGATTATTTCTTTCAATTCAAGAAATTATGCAGCTAGCCATTATTGGTAATACCTAATGAAACTATGGTACAGCAGACATTTATTAGACATTATAAGGAAAAGCATGATAAGGGGCTGGAAATGCTACCAGTGGAAGAGCATTTCCAGGGCATGTGTAATGCCCTGGATACAATTCTATCACCAATGGGCTGGAGAGATGGCTCAGCAGTTAAGAGCAATGACTGCTCTTCCAAAGGTCCTGAGTTCAACTCCCAGAAACCACAAGGTGGCTCACAACCATCTGTAATGGGATCTGATGCATGCTTCTGGTGTGTGTGTCTGAAGACAGCTGCAGTATAGTCAGATAAATAAAAATAAATAAATAATATTTAAAAAGCAATTCTTTCACCAAAAAGAAAGGAAGAGTAACAAAAAACTGTGATTATTATTGAAACAAATATAAATGCAAACAGAACATATCTTGAGGTACATAAACAAAGTAAGAATAGAAGATACTAACTCTGGTAATGAATAATGAATACAGCTAAAATTAAGTAATACATTGGGACCTTTAAAATACTCTACTTGGACTCCGCAAGAGACAAATTTAAAAGTGACTTTATCAGTTTTACAACTCAAGTTTTGCACATGCTAGTCAAGTACTCTGAAAGTAAGTCCCATCCCAACACTATTTTTCACAATTTATTAATGAATGAACATGCATGATAAATTTACCAAGAGGAAAAAAATCAAATTTCATAAGGAGGCTTTCTAATAACACACCATTTCTAAAATGTATATCTCATAAGAAACAAACAATTCACTTTGTGTCATCTTAGCTTCAAGATGTCCTAGAAACTGAATTAATCCAGACACTAAGATACTATTCAAAGAACTAGCAGATACTTGTGTCACTTAAAAACAAGGTTGTGTTGCGAGCAATAGATCGCAGGGCAACTTCATCACTGCTGATATCCTGGAGGGTTCTTCAGAACTAGTCTTGTCTGTTACACGCCTGAGCTCAATGGGATGGGGAGGCTTTTGCTTGTATGCTGCAAGCATACATCCTGATACTGCACAAAATACCGCAGGCAAGCATAACATAATGGTAATTATTAATATAGATAAATGTACCTAAATGTACAAAATATAGTCTGAAAGATAAAAATGGTACGTGTGCCACTCAAGGGCATTTACCATGATTGCAGCTTGCAGGACTACAGGCAAGCTACGTGGTTCAGTGAGTGTCATTATTGTACATTATTGTAGACCTCAAAGCACTGTGAACTTAGGCTACATCAAATGTATTTTTAAATTCCTTAGTAATAAATTCACGTGTTCTTACTCTAACTTTCATACTTTATAAACCTTTTAACATTTTAATTTCTTGACATTTTCATAATAACACATGTATTGAAACACATGCTGAACAACCATAGAAAAATTCTTCATGTCCTAATTCTGTAATTTTTGTTTAAATATCTTTATTCATAATTAACATATAAACACAAACAGGTTTGTTGATAGTAGCATTGTCAACAAATATCCGGTCAATGTGCTATACTCAATTGTTATGGTGCCTGTCTATCTAACAACAGAACAGAATAGAGCCCAGAAATAGCCCTGCACTAATACCATCACGGGTTCTCTTGATAGGGGAACATAGGCAGTGCTGTAACTCACTTGCAGACTACCCTCCTCTCTCATGCTCAAGGTCCTGGGTTTTATCCCCAGCACAGGCATAAAATACGAAAATCAAAACTCAATTGTCATTAAAGGCAAAGGGCCTGAAGAGATTCCATCGATGATGTACTGATGGCAAGTCATGACCAAAAGATATTAATGCCACAAATCATTAGAGAAGTTCAAGTTGAAACAGCATGTATGTACAAGCACATATCAATCAGAGTTGCCAAAATATAAAATGCTGATACCACCATATGCCAATGTGGAGCAACAGAGGCTCATTCATGTCTGAGGAGCAAAACTGAACAGAAAACTTGTAAGTTCTTACTTCCCATAAGACTATGCATGCGTTGTCTAACCCTAAACCTCATCAATTGAAGTGCCCAATTTATACCAATGAGCAAAGAATGAATCCACAGAAAAGCCTTCTCATGAGTATCTATAGCCACTCTACTCAAAATTGCCCAAAGCTCAACATGATCAAAATGACTTTCAGTCACTGAAATGAAAACTGTGTCTCTAACAATGAAAAAGTATTCAGTGTTAAGATGAAATGAACTATCAAACCATGAAAAAAATAAATGTAATTATAATTATATACTACCACAAAAGACAGTGACTCAAGAGCTATATACTCTATATGACTTTCACTGCTGTGTGACATTTTGCAAGAGAAAAAGTGTCTATCAATTAATAGACTGATAATAAAAATGTGGTATATTTACACAATGGAATATTATTCAGCTACTAAGAAAAAGTAAAACTATAGGATTCACAAGCAAATGGATGGAACTGGGAAAGAATCATTCAAAGTAAAGAAACCCAGGCCCAGAAAGACAAACACCGCATGTTTTATTTCATCCCTGGATGTTAGCTTTGAGTCTTCAGATGTGTGTGTGTGTGTGTGTGTGTGTGTGTGTGTGTGTGTGTGTGTGTGTGTGTGTGTGTGTGTTTCATTTGGAATAGGACATAAATATCAGGAAATTACTAAGGAATTGTGGGAGAGGAGGTTCCAGAAAGTGGAGATAGCATACACTGGTCTTAAGGATTGGAAATGAACACCAAAACAGCAAAAGTTAAGCTGGGGTGGGGAAGTAGGAGTTAGGGAAAAAGGAAAAATATTAACAGCAAAGACTTCTTGAAAATGCCACATGAGAAAGAAAAAACAATGGCCCTACTAGACACCCAGGACTAACAAATGAAAACCCAGTGTTGGGTTCGACTTACTTCTTCTGTAGTTGTTAGCCAGTGAGGTCGAACAGACCCCCTCCCCCAAATATTACAAGATACTGTCATTGTGCTTGGTTAGCCTACAGAACTTGATGGTTAGAGTCTACTGGTGAAGACATCACATTTTTTGAGTCATATAACAGGCCAAGAATAAGCTGATATAGAGATGAAAGCTTTATCCCGAATGGCTAGCTTTTGTACATGCTAGAATGGGCTAGGCACACTACTGGAGGGAAAAAGCAAACATCAATTCCAAGCTATGGATGCTTTGAGCTAAGATAGTGAATGTCCTAGGAAATCATGCCCATTGGTGCAACGGGGCATGGACATAATAAATTTAACTAAACCCTTTCTGATTGGACCTGAGTACCACTCTACAGTATAAAACCCATACCTGGCCCTATTACTGAGCTAAAGAACCTGTGGCTATACAGGTCATATGCCTTAGGGAAGATCCTACTACTACCATGGGGCTAAGTGAATACAGTATTAAACTGACTCCTATTGACTTATTGTTATGACCATAGACCATTGCATCCCTCAACATTCATCTGGGAAGCTTCTGATTGCAGTAGATTGTGATTAACACAGTAGCCTAAAACTGGTCAAGGTGCAGGGATCATTATTGGAAAAGGAATTCAAGCTGAGAGGGTGGGTAACTACAGGAAAACATTAACTTCTAGACACAGCAAGACTGCTGCACTTACAAACTCACAGTGGTTGTGACATCATGTACAAAACCAATGCAAGGTGAGCCAGATCAAGCACAAGGAAAGAGACAGGAGTTGGGCACACAATCTAACCCCCCAAGTCATAGAGCCATTAGCAAGTTTTAGTAGCTGGGGAAGAGAAGGAGTTTTCTCCAAGAGTGTAGTTTCTTGGAAAGTCAAAGTCAACAATTCTCCAACAGAAGGCCACACCTTCAGCATTATTTTGGTAGCACAAATTGGTCTTGAAGGTTGTCTTTTAATGACAGAGTTGGGTAGGCAGGAAGAGGGTGGGTTGAAGAAGAACTTTGGAATGGGAAGATGAACATGACTGAAACACAAAGTAGGAAACTCAAAGAACTAATCAAAATGATTATATCTGGATAATGAGAAAACTAAAAGAAATCTACAAGATTGACAATTGCGAAGGATTCTAGGGAAAAAAGAGAGAGATTAAAAACAGCACAAGAGACTTTTAGAAAAGCAGACCTATTCTGAGAGGTGTATTAATAGTGATAAAAGGATAATTGGGATTTTGTCAAAAACCATGGCGCAAAACAACAGGTGAATCCTGGTGCAAACCATGTACTTTGACAAATGTGTTGATCTTAATGCAAGATATTAAATATGGAAAAGTAGGGGTAGATAAGGGATATCTGAATATGTTCTCTATTCATGTCTATGCAGGCAGGCTCATCCAGCATGCATGTGGACAGCCTGGAAGTCAATACTGGGCGTCTTCCTCTGTGACTTTTCATATTGTTTTTTGAGACAGCAGCTCTCAATAAATCTGGTGCTTGTCACCTTGGCTATGCTGGTCATCAAGCAAGTGCCCTGGATCTGCCTTTCCCCTCCTCCCCAAAACTAGGGTAATTGAAATAAGCCAAAGCTCCTTGCTTTATCTTTTCTTTCCTTTCCTTTTAAATTTTTATTTTTTTTAATTAAAAAAAGGAATTCTGAGGATCAGAACCCAAGTCCACAGGTTTGTTAGAGCAAGTACATTATGCATCACCCAATGAGCCATCATTTCAGCCTTCAATGTTCTATAATTATCACTCTTTTCTGCTAAACTAAACTTGCTCTGAAAATAGTCTACTTTTTATACCTATATTTAGATGTGAATATACACATAGAATATATTTTATTCAAAAGAGGATAGAAGTAACTGGTAGACCAGAAAATATATTGAGTAGCCTCATCACAGGGGGTATACAGAAGCAATGGAGAAAATGAGAAAAAAGTCTAGTTCTCTCAATGTGTCTGTTTTAGTTTTGACTTTGAAGCATATTAGTGTTGCATATAGTATAAGTACAAAACTAAATAATTAAGAATATGGTCAAATGTCTCTCAAGTATATTTTTTAAAACATGAACAAATAATATATCAAATACATGTTAAACATAAGAAAATAAAAATTGAGAACTCCTTGTTGCTTCCACACTCAGTGAGGACAAAAAAAAATGCAGTTAAATCTTGAATTTCCATTGACAGATTTGATGTTGGTGGCATAAGACCTTGAATGACCCTGTGCACACACATGCTTGGTGTCATATGACCTTAAATGAGCATGTGCACACACATGCATATATATACACACATGAGCATTAGACTAATTTAGATGGGTAGTTGATACTTTGGGGAATCAGGGTGTCCACTATGGGAGAAAAGACATAGAATTGTAGATTAGTAGATGAAGGTCCAGAGCGTTGTAAGTATAATGAAGAAACCATAGGGATCCACATGGATGCATGGGTTTTGCTTCTCGTTGTGGCTGTTGTTACTGTTCTAATGCCTCCTAGTTCCTCTACTGCAAGACTCTCTTGCAGCACCACATTCCTCTACTGTATATTTAAGCTCCAGTTTATGAACCTAAAACTCTACCACCCACAGATGAGATAAGATTCTCTCTTTCAGAAATCCTTCTTTTCCCCACTTCTAACCTGAGAGATGCTGACTCACACATCAGTTTCAACTAAATGCGACCTCATCTAGAATGTACCAAACAACTCCCCATTCCCTACTTAAAAGGCACTATGATGATTCCCTCCTACTCGCTAGATTCCAGATAGACATGCTCTGCTAGTAGGGAGTAGTTGTTTCATCACACTAGCTAGGCTGTCTTCCAAGTTTGGGTCCCCCCCTCCATATCTCTTGCCTTCACTATCCATTTACACTGTCAACTAGACTTGCTTATTATTCAGATTTCATTAATTCACTTATTTGTTTGATATATTCAGGATCGGGGTTTAGCTTAATGACAATGCATGTTTTGTAGGCACAAGACCTTTGGTCCAACCCTAGCAGTGTGCCCCCCACCCATCAAAAAAAGGCAGGAAAAAGAAATCAAATTCATTCAACTACACAGGCAGTTTTTCTACTATGTAGCTAGAAACACATCAATGCCTCCCACCCTATCTTGCCATAAACACACATGTGCTAAGACAGGCTTACTGTAAACCATCACATTCTCCTCACATTCCATTCCCTTCTATATGTTTTCCAGTAATTAATAGGAGACCTTCTTGTCCTTTTCTTCTCTTTCCCTTTCCCCCTCCCGTCTCCTCCTCCTCCTCTTCTTCACCCTCCTCTTCTTCCTGTTCCTCCTCCCCCTTCTCCTCCTCCTTCTCTACCCTATTCAGGAGTTGACTTTTCAGTGACAGTGATTCTTTTGGCAAATACTTCAATTATTTCTATAATCCCTATATTCAGGAATCCCTGTGTTCCTTGTTTTGCTCAGCCTTGCCTCTTCAGTTCTAACTTTTTCAACCCACAAAGTCCTGCAGAGTGAGAAAATACAGTTTTCACTACCTTAGCTGTCACTCTAACAAGCATGCCCTTAAGAAAGACCTGATGATGACCATGATGATGATCACAATGGTTGCACAATAAATAAGCATAGAATAAAGATAATACCCTTGACAAGTGATGAAGGGCAGAGTCTTCTATCGCTGCTGTTTTAAATATTCAGCAAGTTCTTGCCAAATCACATTACTTGTTAAAAAGATGCAAAAAAAATTTAAAACTCCTAGTTTGGAGAAGAGAACGTGTATTCATCAAGTCAAGCAACTGAAACACAGAGAGTGAAATAAGGTAATTTTGATAAAGTTATTCCATTTTAATTTCAGCACCCAGGTGCTGGTGCTGATAAACGTAACCTGAAGGTTTAATTCAGTGAAACCTTTCCCTCCAAGCAAGTTTTAAAAGTAAGCTGTTTGCTTTCCCTGCATACAATTTTCTAACCCCAGAAGCATCCTTTAAATATGAATATCCTTAAATATCCTTAAAATGAAGCTAAAGTCTCTCTTTTTACCAGCCCTTTTGTGTAATTATGGCTAAGATAATCAAACTATTCGGAGTTTAGGGGTTAAATAGTCTGAAAAATAACCTTATTCTTGAATATATTTATGAGATTTTAAAATTTCTACAAAAGATAACTTTTAACCCAGCAAAATGTTTTAACCTCATGTGCTATGTCTTCTTCTGAAGGAGCATCTTAAAAAAGTAAGTATTGATAGGGCAGCCACTGCTCAGTATATGGAAACCACCTGGGGTATTTCTACAATACTCCTACCACCAACACAGGTCTACCATTTCTAACCAGAAACTAAGTTCAGAGCCTCCTTGGAGAATTCTTCTTCCATGATTGCCATTGAGTGTCTCGGTTCACTGGCTTGAAGCAGAAAGCTGATATTAATAACTTCAGCGTTCCACTCCGTCTCAAACAGTACTGATCTCTTACTTGCAATATCTTGAGAAGAAGGCAAGAGACTCACAGATGCTATTATGATACTGGTTTCCTACAATTGGGAACTTGATGATCCCACGGCCTGAACCCCAGGAATCGACATATTACAGCTTAATTTTTGTCGCCACTTTATCTGGAATAGAGAACCTGGCTGACTGGGTCCCTGACCCACTTGTCTATTCCATGCTTTCGAATGCCCTGGTCATACCTTCACCTCCACATACTGGTAAAAACACTTTGAGGTGGAAAAAATGTGACTGAAAAAGAGAAAACCTAACTCAAGCAAGTTTAATCATAAACCAGAACTTGGGGCAGTTTTAAACAATAGGCTTTAGGCAATCCTCAGTCCAAAGAAAGTCGAGGCTCTGCGGCTGTTAAGACTGATTCTTATTGCACTTTTGTAGCTCCACGGGTCACAGAACATAACCAACACAACATGCTTAGCTATTAAAATCGGTCTCCTTTAGGTTACCACTTTGAAGTATTCATGACTGATTTGACCTGCAAATAGTCTACTGCAGAGAAGATATGTGACTATCTTGGGAGTTTTTGGGGCACAAGACTCTCTCAATGCTGGAACGTGGATCCAACAGGACAATCCAGGAAGTTGGTCATCCTAGGGCAAGTATATGGTTGATTTCTTCATGTACAGGAGAGTGGGAAGGAGGGTAGTAAGGAGTCCCTGTGACTGCACAGACAAGACCATCGATGTAGAACCGGAAAGTAGTAGATGACTAGGGGCACTTTACTTCTTTAGGGATAATCCCACCAATACACATAGTTTATTTCTCTACCCTTGACTATGGTTACTTTTGTGGCAAAAGCTATGCTGGGCTGGTTCCAAATCTATGCTTCTTTGAACCTTTTACACATACCTGCCTTCAATGTCATAAGAACTGAGGCTACTATAAGAACCAGTCTAGGTAACCTGCTAGACAGTGCAGGTTTTTGTGAGGGTAATACTATGTATCACTACAGCTAAGAGGAGGCCGTGATTAATATGACAGTCCCAGGAATCACCCATTAGTTGCCATCAGATGAACAAGACCAGCCAAGATTAGCCAGGCGGGCTCACACCAGCACCACCCTGCTGGTCCCAACTTCACTGGACAAATGATCGTGATGGACTTCAAGTCTGTGGTTGCTTTAAACCACAAAGTTTAGGGTGGGATGTTAATAGAATAAAAGATAACTAGAGGAGTTATTAACTTGTGAGATTACAACTGATTCATTTTGACAAGAAAGATAGCACCATCCCCAATATGTTAAGGGTGCTGAAATTGCTGTTAAAACAAGCTGAATTAACTAGCTAATTTCTATTGCTCATCTGGGTATCAACTGTGTGGGCAATCTCCCTTCTTGATGCTTCGTATTCTTGAAAGACATCACCTTGTTTCAAGACTCACATCTTCCCATATGAAATCTATTCAGTTCCATATATCTAAATCCTCTCATTTAAATTCAGCTCAGTCATCACCTATGTAAGTACTTCTGGGCCTCTCTCTTCTCTCCTGAAGATTAATCATTTGCTGTTTTGCTCTTTATTCTCAGAATATATTTTCCCAAAATTCTGTTTTATAACTATTTCTCTACAAATATATCCTTGTGATATCATACGAGTATGATCAGTCACATCTTTTTGTGCCTAGTACCCAATCACAATCCTGGTACTCTTTACACTTGATCTTAGCCTAAATGTGAAGAGGCAACACCTGGAATAGTCTAAACGAACATTGCAGYTTTTAAAATAAAATATAAATCAAAACTTTGATAAATTAAATAATAAATCTCATAAGGGAATATATGAATTTGGTTTTGAACAAAGGAAATCAGATCATTGTTATTTCTGTGAACATTCTCTGAACAGCACCCATTACATTTGTCATATTTATATTAGCATTTAAATCACAAAAATAGAATTTTTAAAAAGCAGTAATGTAATTTTGGCCTTTTCAAAAAGTTAATTTCAAGCCTGACTTTTCTGTGGGCCCAGAGTTTATAACGTGCTCATAAACGGAAGCTAAATAACATAAAAATAGATGTGCAAATAGGAACACAAAGGATGAAGAGAATCAGCCCCAGTTATCTGACAGGTGGGTTGGGGGTTGGGACAAATACAGAAGCAAAGCAAGTTCTCTGTGAGTAGCATGGGAGGGATGACTTGGCTTTCTCTCTGCACCAACAGATGGAGGCTTTCCCCTGCACAGTTTCTGAGCATTCAAGGCGGAAGGATGATTGGAACAAGAATGGTATTTTGTTGAGAATGAAAACTAGATGTGCCAGGCATGATGCCACATACCTGTAATCCCAGCACCTGAGATGGTAACATGGGCGCATCATGCGTTGGAAACAAGCTTTGGCTACAAAGCAAGACTTTGTCCAAATAAAATAAAATAAAATAAAATAAAATAAAATAAAATAAAATAAAATAAAATAAAATAAA
>BDUI01000021.1:97020-107286 GCA_002335545.1 Apodemus speciosus
TGATGTTGAACATTTTTTAAGGTGCTTCTCAGCCATCCGAATTTCTTCAGGTGAAAAGTCTTTGTTTAGCTCTGTACACCATTTTTTGATAGGGTTATTTGGTTTTCTGGGGTCTAACTCAGATATGAAACTCACAGAATGAACAACAGAGAGATATGACATGTTGACAAAGGGACTTGTATTCACACAGAAATATCAGTCACAATGAAAAAAAAGACAATTTAAACTCTAGAGAAAACAAACAAAAGACAAGGTAATGTAACAGAAAAGAAATCAGAACTTAGTACATGTAATATTATATGAATCAATAAATGCAAACAAATACAGAACACTGATCAAACCAAACTAGGAAATGAATGTACTTGAGGGATGTGATAGGAGCCTGTGTGTGCTTATACCTAAGGGTATTAGGGGTAAGTCTCATCTTCTCTTCCTCATGGAATTTCCGCAGATACTATCTAAAGTTAAAAGACTAAGAAGGCTATAGAAGACTATTTGAGAGCAAAAAGATAAATACCCAGAGGAGATCAGAAACCAGTGATGAAAAATATTAGCGGATGTGAGAAAGATGAGCAAGGGATCAATCATTGAAATACTAGTATTCCAGAAATATGTAATGATTTTAATCAAAGCTTCTAAAACTTGATGGTTTTAGTGAAACCAAGATACAAAACACATTCTAAAACTAGTAAGCATGGTGGAAAGGGTTTAAGAAATCCCACCTGGCTTGGGCTGATTGAACCCACTACCTCAACGAAATTCAAGAGAGTTAATAATCATGGCAGGGAGTGACAGGAAGTGAGCAGCTGTGAATCCCAGGGTTCACAGTGCCTTGCTTGGAGGCTGATCTGCTGTTTCTAACATGAGGATGCCTGCCTTCACCCTGTCACAGAGCTACTGTGAGGAAAAAAGGAATTTCAGTGAAAGGTCTTTCTGCATAAAGCAATCTCAAAATACAGCAGAGATTTTTACCCTGTAAGCAATTATTGAGTCCCTATCACATGCTGGGCATAGTTTAGATTGTTATTCATTTTTTACGGTGTTATATAACTTACCCAAATTTGAAGTATTAATTCTTACCCAACTATTCTTGAGTTAAGTTTTAAAATTGGTGGCAGGGGAGGGGGATAGTGATTCCTTTCACTTGCTTCCTGTTAGGAAATCTGTGACACACTCTAAAATAACCCCTCCCCTCATTATTCTTGCCATCTGGAATTTATGTCTTGTGTAATCTTTCCCCTGAGTATAAGCAGGGCTTGAGACATACTTGGAAGTAACCCAATTTGACAAACATGTGGGCGGGAAATCCAAGACCACAATGGGTAAGACCGGTACTTACACCTTATTAAATAGATAATCTTTGTCGAGTCACTCCTTCCGTGGCTGCCACAGGAAGAAGTCTCCCAGCTGAGACCATGATTCAAAGAACTGAAGGCCATCAGCAAGAAGCAGAGACTCCCCAGGCAACAGAAATAACCTGACAAGTAACCAAACCCTGTCTACAGGAGCTTGGCAGTGGATCCAGGTCAAGCCACATCTGTGGCTGGCAGAACTTAAGTCTAGATTTGTGGTAAGCAAGACAGTTAAGGAAGTTCTGTCACCAAATCTGTGAACTAGGAGGACCTGTTAGTTAAGTCTCCCGCAGGCTCTTGAGTGTTGTCACTCTGCTTGTGACAGAGACACAAATCCTAACTCTAAAATCTCAGCCCTCCGCCTGCTGTCATCAAGCCCCCTGAGTTAAACCCTGTGTACCGCACTATTAGTACTTCAACCTCAGATGGCTTCATTCAGGCTCGTCATCCAGAAACCATCCAGGTCGCTCTCCAATATACTAAAGAATTTCAGCAATCTACTATTGTTAGCAGTGTCAATCAAATGTCACCCACCCGATAAAGTAACAGGCACTTCATATTTTATAAGATCATGAAGGATAATGCAGAATGGAAGTTCTCTATTTAATAACACCTTAAAGCAAGAAGAAGAATGAAGATATTTTTAAAACCTTTCTGAAAGTATACATTTTAATTCTAACACATTAAATGCTTAACAAACTCTGGGTTCTGAGTAAATGGAAAGGATTTTTTTTTTTTTTTTGCTTTTAATCCAAATTTTTTAAAAAATGGTCTATGGGCAGTGAAGCACACAGATCAGACTTATTGTACAGAAGAGAAAGGCAGAGGTACTGAGAATCATAGGAGCAGGCAAAAGTGACTCAACAATCAGGTGTCACCAGCCACCCCGCTCTCCTCCTCCTCAGCTCCACAGAACTCCTGGCTTTACGACCACTGTCTCGTTAGATACAAATACAGCTATTGTTTGTTTAGGTGTCCTACCACACTGCCTCCGAGCAGTATGCATGTGTGGGAAGGCCTTTAAAAGAGGCTCCACACAGAGCTGTGACTCATTCACCTGAACAACAGTGAGCAGAACAGGCAGTCGCTAAGGCAGACTGTCACTTATAAAACTCCTGAAAGTGATGAGGAGGTTAAGGTGGGGTGTCTGCACCTGTCAGCCCCAAGAGTTTGCAGCTGTCATAGTTGGCAAGGCTGACACTTGACAACAGCAGTCATGCTGTCTCAACAGTGTTGTAAAAAAAGCTGGTTGACAAGTGATTGGGCGTGACAGGACTTATGTATGTAAAGGTCTCACTGGAGATTATGAGTAGTGCTAGACAAATCACCAAACAAGTGCAGGTTTTGTTTTTGATGGGTTGTTTTTGAGCACCCCATTAAGAACTAATGCCCATGTGATTTTTCAACAGATGCCCTCTGGGTTTTGTATTGGCTTTGGCGGCGCTCATAATTATTAGCAACTTACCAACATAACTTCATTATTTTACAGATCTGAAGGCCAGAATTGATATACTTGTTTCAGGAAGCTGACATCAAGGTGTCAGAAAAACTGCTTCTTCCAGAGCAGTGGTTCTGAACCTTCCTAATGCTGTGACCCTTCAATGCAGTTCCTCGTGTTGTTGGGATCCCCAACCATTAAGTTGTTTTCATTGCTACTTCATAACTGAAATTGTGCCACTGTTAAACGAAATGTAATGTAAATATCTGATATGCAACCCTGAAGGGAATGGATACAACCCACACACTGAGGGCCACTGCTCTATAGGTTCCTATGGAAATTCATCCCTTCCTTCTTCCAGGCCTTTAGGCAATCAGAATTCATTGCTACTTCTGGCTGTGTCTCCTTCCTCAATCTCTAACACAAACAGTTCAGCACAGTGCAGTTTCTGCTACTGATTACAACTGCAGCCAAACCATTCAATGTAAAATCCTCTGTATCTCAAAATCCTTAACAAATAGTATTTACAAATTCTTTTTGATACATAAAGCAAATTTCAATCTCCAGGAATTGGACCTAGATAGCTACAGTTGCCAGTATTCATCCTATCACAGAGGACATCTCATCTATAGTTCAAAAGGAAATTGTGGCAAGGGACTTATTATACATATATAAGACCATCTAAAACACAATAGTAATTGGTTATCTTGGGAACTTTCAAAATCATTCTTGTTAGTAAAAACAATGTGAAAAAGATAAAGAGGACATTCAGTCAACGCTATATGTGAGTATTACATATACTCATGCAATTCTGTGCGTAGGAGAGGATGCCTGATGCTCAAGTGCACAAGCTTATCAAGGGATTGGGTCAAAGTCAACCAAGCACACTTGACAGATTCCAATGATACCAGGAAGCAGCACTTACGGAACAGTTCGCACTGTAAAAACCTTGGGTACCAAAAAGTACAGTAGGAAGCATCAGGAAACTTTAATCCAAAACACTGATCAGGATCTGCATCAAACACTGCAGGTGTGTGGGATGCGTAGAGGAGAGTGCTAATTTCTATTAAATGGCTGGTATGCAGCAAGAACAAAGTAATGGCCTTACAAGTTTTACTATTAATTCACTAATGTATCACAACAACAGATGGTGGTCACATTAAACAAAGAGAAAAATAAAGCCCAAGGGCAATTAGGTAACTTTCTCCCTATTTCCCAGCTAACAAAGGATATAGCAAAACTCTGGCTTATATATGTTACAATCTGAAGACCCGAATGGATTCTTCAGCATACTGTAACATACAAAGGAGTCAAGGAAACAATGATTTTTTTTCAGAAGAGCTTTGGGGTAAGAGAAGAATGAGAGAAAGGAAAAGTAATACTAACACATACCCTGTCAGCTAATAATAGCAACAGTTCATAATGACTGTGTGATCATGTGCAGGGACAAGTACTGATGGCATCACAGCACACAGCTTTAAGTAAGCAAACAATGTTTCACACCTCCAGGTTCCCATTTTACTCTTCAGACCGTTTCTCACTTACCCACCAAAGAAATCCATGGTCTCACTTTTCCCATAAAGCGGGCTCTATGTGGGCTAAAGAGATGTCTCAGCCAATAAGTGTACTTGCTGCTCTTGCAAAGGACCTGAGTTCAATTCCCAGCACACACATGGTGGCTCACGACGAACTATAACTCCAGTTCCAGGGGATCTGACATCTTCTTAGGTACCAGGCTTGTACATGATACACATAGAGAATACATGTAGAGGAGACATTCATACACATAAAATAAATATACAAAAAACTATATCTTTAGCTGAACTAAGATCAAGTATATGGCTCTTCCAGAATATAGTTCATTCATCTTTCTGCCTATGGTATTTAGTTTGTAAAACTGATCAACACAGGCCAAGTCTTTACTGAGAAATTCCTTAAGACCAATCTTCTTTGTTTAATGATCAAGCAACATAAGCAATATCCTTCATTAGGAAGGGTCCTCCTAGATCATACATAAACCACAAGGAAAGATACATCTCCAACACTTTTAGGCCACATCAGATGTCAGCTGAAACATAAATGCAAACTTCTTCTAAAGCACCTTCTTCATTCTGCATGTACATATATATGTATATATGTGTATGTGTGTACACGCATATACATACATATATACACATATATACATATATACACATATATATGTATACATATACACATACATACATATATATGTATGTATGTGCATGTATGTACACACACACACACACACACACACACACACACACACCCTTTAGACCAATACATACTCCTGTAATCTCAGTATTTGAGAAACTCAGGCATGAGGATATCTGGTCCAAGGCCAGCCTGGGCTTCCCAAATGGACCCTGTCTCAAAAACCCAGACTATATATGCAAAGTGCTCAATTAGACAAACACAATCATATGTAAACATAATACAATATATCACTACAACCAACATAACAAATCTATCAACAGAGGCAGCACCATGCCATGGTTGTACTAACCCATTTCCTTCTCTTCCGGCCCCTGTCCTAACCCTCAAGATGGACAACCTTTGACACTTTGTTACCATAGAGTAATTTCCATTTTATAGAATTTCAGGTTGGTGAAATTGTGCAGTATATGCTCAATTTTGAATATTTTTCTCTCAAAAAAATATTCTGAGCTTGCCATTAATGCATTCCTTTTTGCTGTCGAAAAGAACACTGAAGCTTACTTATCCAATTCAGGGCTTGTGACTGAGGGTTAGCCTTCTGGAGATGTGCACCTTCATCAGAACCCATGAACATTTACCTTGAGTGGCAAAAAATAGACGTATGCACACATGATTAAGTTAAACATCCTGAGACAAAAAGATCATTCTGATCTTCTATGACACTCGATGTGTTGTTCAGAGTCTAAGTGAACTGTAGAAAGGTAAGAATCCAACATGTTAAGAAGAAAAGAGCCCCAGACATCCCAGTCTGACCTAACACCAATTCAATACAAAATGTTATCCACACTTCATCCCCTCTAACATCCCTAATGTTATTATCTAAACTATCCAGGGATGTGGTTCTTGGTAAAATGTGTCTTAAAACAAATTATCTTTCTGTCCGTGGATGGGTAAAGATAGAAAACATGATAAAGGTCTCCAAAATGTGCAATAGTGGCAGAGGTATAGGAGGGTAAATTAAGAATTTCTCATTTGAAAGGGGAGAAGAACGGAAAGAAAGGGGAGTCACCAATCTTAAGAAATCATGAGATCAAACTGTCCACATTCCATTAGAACTTAAGACAGAAGGATAATTCTTTGCGGCTCTGCCCCATTAGGTGTGACCTCTGACCCGGGTTTCCTTTCTTCATAAAGGATAGTATGTATGTGTAGCTGAGTGGCTTAATTAGCCCAGCTCTTTCCTGTGGGAGATATTTGATATACATTAGTGTTTTCTCTTTCCTCTTTCTGTCTCTCAGTCCAAGCTCGTGCTATGCCTACTGAGAGAATTTTCCCAAGAACTCAATAGGCCTCCCATACATGTGGCACAGGGATTGGTCCATTGAACAAGTAGCTCTTCAAACATATGCAGGATGATCCCACCTATTCCTGGCTTCTGTTGCAATGCAGGGGGGCACCCAAGATACACACACTTCAACTCTTTACACAGCTCTCTGTGGGTGAAAGATGGGCCTTTATTAAAAGGTCACCAGTAGTCCTAGCCAAGGCTGTGCAGCCACATGTGTGTGGCTTTCTCCCCAAAGTACACCTTTCCTGTACTTTTCAAATCTTTTGAATCCTGGGGAGAAATAAGTTCTCTGATCATGTAGTCCCAGTTCCTCTTTGCTTATAGATGCTTTTCTAGAACTATTTCTTTCTCCTGTCATCCGACAATAAAAATACCAAACCATAGCTTTATTCTTTTGTTTGAAAAAGCTCAACTATTCAGCCACTTTTGTAGAGTATAGGTTCTGATCATACACACTACACATTCTCCCACTACAAAACAAAACAAATCAAACAAAAAAAGACAAAAGTCCTTCACTTCTGCTATGGCATATCCTTTGACATTCACATTCAATAGTCATTGATTCTCTAAGACAACACAAGTCTTCTTTATCATTTTACCCTTAGCCTTTGCAGCTGGAGCCTTTACTGGCCACGTTTCCATTAACAATCTATTTGTATAAATCTAGTCTTCATAAAAATAAACATCGT
This sequence comes from Apodemus speciosus, assembly GCA_002335545.1. Taxonomy (NCBI): domain Eukaryota; kingdom Metazoa; phylum Chordata; class Mammalia; order Rodentia; family Muridae; genus Apodemus; species Apodemus speciosus. Next base: position 104,023 of record BDUI01000021.1, read on the forward strand.
GCTCCAAAAATCAGTCCCTAAGGCCATAGTTCAGTGCCACCTTCCATAGTTTTTGATATGTCTTAGATTCAAAGCTCATTTCCGGATATCAGAGCTTTGATTACATTCTCATTTACGCATTATTAAATAATGAGTGACTTAAAACATTATAAACATATCGTATCGTTATCAGGTTATAATACAGAAAGGGAATTTGAAATGCACCCATGAAAACCATGTGTCTGACAAGTCTTACTAGGCTAAAATTAATGCGTCAGGTTTTCTTTCCTCCAGGTTGCTTGTGAAAAGGACTCATTCCTTGACATTTCTTGCTTCAACGGGCTGCCCACATTCTATGGCAACACTAGTACCTGCTTCTGCAAAGCCTTCTCTTTCACTCCCTCAGCTCAGCCATTGTATTACCCTCCATATAAGTACCACCAGCTCACCCACTGTACCACTAGAGCTCCTCCATGACCCTTGATGACTCTGATTCTTCTATCCCTTTTCATGAGGGCCTATATGAGTATCCTGGGCCCACAGAGGTAACCGGCAGTAACTTTCCTTTCTCGGAAGGTTTAATCACACTTGTGACAACACTCCTGCTCTATATGCTATAGCATAGTCTCAAATTCTAGGAATCAAAACACAGACATTGTTTGGCGGAAAATATAAGCACAATTCAAATCTTCTGTTCATCTTTGTATTTAAGATATTGTTTCCTGAATATAAAAGTCTGAACTGGGCTGGTGATGCAGGTTGGTGGTTGAAGACTAGCCTTGCATGAGCAATGCTGGATCCTAGAATTAGAAGAGAAAAGCTTAGGCTGTTTTTAGAGATTATGGTCATCCATTGGCTTGCACAAATGGTGAGAAGAATGGGCATACAGTCTGTGACCCAACCCTGCTTTCGTGGAAACCCTAAGTATTTTTCTCGTCTTTGCATGTTTTTAATGATCTCACTTTTTGAATTTAAACTATGACATACTTTGTGGTATTTTACATTTTTTTCTGATTCATGTTTATTCATTGCCATGGATCATTGGTTTAACTGTTATCAGATTTGGGGAGATGCTGGCTATTATTCATCTCATTATAATTTATTCTATGCCTTACCATAATATCATGTCTTCTACCATTTCTTTGGCACTCAATTCAGAAATTACAGAAGACACATTGTACTCAAATGCACATCTAGTGTTTATCAGAATAGACATGTAGCAGCTTTATAAACCAAATTTTCTTCCCAACTTTGGTTTTCAGCAATAACTTTATAACTTTTATAAGTTATAAAGTTATATCTGCTTGGAAAGCATAATGGATTTATTATATGAGGAGTTCATTGTGCTTTCTAGATGTACAGAGTACTGTGTTTTAATTCATTTGAGGAATTCTAGGACAGCCATCTTCAAATATTTCTCTGCTCCTTTCTTTGGGCATTTGCATCACAACTGTGCCTTGTGCATATAACAATAGCCTGCACTTCTCTACACACCTATTTTTTTCTCTGTGTTTATTTTCCCACTGATACTCAAACTGATTCATTTCTATCCAATCTTCAAATAATCTGATTCTTTTCCTTTGACAAATCAAACTGGCCATTGAGACCCCAGAAGTGAAATTTTCATTTTAAGTTAATATTACACTTTCCGAAGCCAGGCATTCCATGTATGTATTTTTTATCTTTCCTCGGGCTTTATTGACAGTCCTCATCAAAACCTGCCATCCTCAAGTCTTTCCTTCTTCGGTTATACTTTAAGTTTCTGAACGTGTCTATAATAGCTGCTTTGAAGTATTGGCTAATCTGAAAGAAATATGACCATTCTCAGACAGTTTATTTTGTCTGCTTCTTAAGTTGTGTGGGTCAGCATATCCTGTGTCTGCTCTTCCTGTAATGTTTTCCCCTAGGAATCAGACTTTTTAGATAATTTATTGGAGTAACTCTGAGTGAGTAAGCCCTGCCTGTTGCTACTTACATGGCAGTGCTGTGAACCTCTGGTGCTGTTGCTCAATGGGTTGTCACTTTACATGTGTGTCCCCTGCCACTCTCAGGACAGTGGTTAGGGCAAGGCTTTGCCACTGTCTTTGAGCAGGCACAGCTTGTAAGCTACATAAATCGCTGGCTGCTTGTTGTATTATTTTCAACAGCGCCTGGGTTCCTGAATTGTTCTGTAGACTAATCAAATAAATTTCAGTTCCCTTGAAGAAGCAATTGCCTAGGATGATGTCTGAAATGTGTTCTGACCTCAGGTGGCTTCTCTAATACCTCAGTTTCTCCTCATGCTACGTCTCTGAGACATGACGCTGTGGTTATGACTAAAGACAGTGGATTACATTCACTTTAGTAGCTGAATGCCCAGTGGGAGCTAGAGAGGGTGAATAGGGAATCGTATCCTCTGGTTTGGGGGTGTCGTTAATACCCACATTACAACAGCCCAAGGAAGAGCAAATCGAGGCTTCCAGGATTCTCACCAATGTGATACCTGAGACAGACCTTGCAAAGTATAAATGGGGACTAGATGGACACTCACTTGGAGCTCTGTCTCATCATCAGGTCCCTGGGCTATGATGAATTAAAGCCAATGCTGAGGCTCTATGGTAGGACAGCCCTCTACTGGAAGCTGATGGGGAGTCACAGGGCGGGGTCAGTGCTCTTGCTAAGCTGGTCTGGAATGGCGTTCCCATCTTGAGTTGGGAATGGGTACAACTTAAGATGTTGAGAAAGTATCGGTTGGAAGTTTCAGTGGTCTGACAGAAATGAATGTTTTCTTGATCAAATGTCTCTTCATTTAATTATCACTTAAAAATTCTCAGGGACACTCTCAGACACAGCAAATGGTGTTGGGCTCTGCCCAGCACTGGTTCTGTTGGGAATCAGATCGGCCAAGCTTCTCATGTGTTCTCATGACAGAAGCCCCTCCAGTCAACTGATTAATAAAGGTGGGGAGGCAATTTGAGAAATAAACGAGTTTTTCTTAGAACTGAAGAATGAGTATGGAAAGAAATGAAACTCCACCTTTCCTTATACCACCTACAAATCAAGTCACAATTGATCATAGCCTGTAATATAAAGCTATATAAGTTCTAGAATAAAATACAGGAGGACTCTTAGCAACTCCAACTTTGGAAAATAAGCAAATATTTCCCAGGACACAAAATAAGTCTCTCTCCCTCTCTCTGTCCCTGACTCTCTCCTTCCCTCTCTTAAATGCATGTGTAGTATACACAGAGAGAGAGACAGAGAGAGAGAGAGAGAGAGAGAGAGAGAGAGAGAGAGAGAGAGAGA
>BDUI01000021.1:115449-161716 GCA_002335545.1 Apodemus speciosus
GAGTTCGAGGCCAGCCTGGTCTACAGAGTGAGTTCCAGGACAGCCAGGGCTACACAGAGAGACCCTGTCTCAAAAAATCCAAAAAAAAAAAAAAATATCAAAATTGCAGAGTTGTAGAATCCAGTCCCAACAGATACATCTACAAAAGGCTTCCAAACCCAAGACCTGGGCAACATTGTGGAAGAATGAATAGAAACATTGTAAGAACCAGAGGATGGGGCCTTAGGTGTGAAACTATGTCTCCTGCTAATAACAGAAGCTATACTGTAAGTTCTTACCATTGTAAGACATTTATATTGTAAACATTGTTAAGAGCCAGCGGATAGGGCCTTAGGTGTGAAAGCATATGTAAGAAGCATTCCCAATGGTTCTAACAAATATGGTTAAAGACAAAAATGGTTATTTATGAAGTAATAAAATTATGAGAGTGGTAAAAATGAGTTTTTATTACAAAATTAAGAAAGCAAGCATTCAGCGCTGAGCGTAAGAGAGTGAACTGCCTTAGCCCTCAACCAGACACTGTCATCCCTCCAGGCTCAGGGAACACTGCAGAAGAGGAGGCAGACAGACTGAAATACTAGAAAGACAGGGAGATGACCCAGACAGGACATAACTTTTTCTAGGCAATCAACCACCACTGCAATTATAAACAATTTAACAACTATGCAATCATAAACATTTTAATGACTGCAATGGGTCAGCACAAGAATAAGACATTAATAGCAGGCAAGAACTGGGGAAGGGAGCCCTATCACTTACTGAACTGTCTCAAAGGAAAAGATTCAGAAGAGAGGGAGTCATTGCCTTTTGCCAAGTGCCCACTGGTGACTAATAATTATATCTTAATCCAACCCAACAGTCACACAGATGTCTCTGTTTAAACTATATGGGTCACATCAAAAGTCATAAATCTAGGACAAGGATATGTAGGAAGGAGGGGGATTGACAGGAGTAGGAAGAGAAAGGAAGTAACGAGAATGCATTATATGCATATATAAAATTGTCAAAGATTAAGTTAGTGATTTTTTTAAGTTAGGGAAGCCAGAAGTTATGTGACAGGCAGGAAAAAGTTACATTTTGAAAGCCATATACTTACAAAAACAACCTATGTCATATGCAATTCAAGTTGCAAAAGGCAATTGATCAAATTAAATAGTTTGATTTAAATAGTCTAAGAAAAGTTATGTATTTGCTAATAATAAAGATACTTCAATAACTACAATAAAGTAGGTGTCATAAAGCAAGGTTCTTCAAACAGTGCTCAGCACTTATGTGCACTTGGCTACAGCATTCAGTGATTTTCAAGATAAAGTATGGAGCTCGTGCTGCTTTGAAGGGGGAAAGTTCCAACATAGGCTGAATGAATTAAAAACCTGACGTTGTAACTAAACCCGGGGACCAACATAACAAGGCCTGTGGCAAAGATGGTGTATGCTAAGTTCTTAATCTATTATGTTGTTCACTAAATTAATAAAAAGAAAAAAATCAAACCAGCTGACACTCAGCATTCCCATTTTCTGGTCACTTTTCCAGTCATGACATTGAAACCTACTTTCTATCATGTTTTTACTCAGAACCTAGTACTTCCCCAAGCAATGGTTATCAATGCCTTCCTGTATTTGCCTAGAAGCCTTGGTAACAAATTCTCTTGACCTCATCTATCTGCTTCCTCTAAGTGCTCTCCTTAACTTACAGCCTGTCGGGCAGAAACCGCCTTAATTATTCAGATAATGTCTGATTTCAGTAGCCTCTTCTTGAAAAGCACTCAATTAGAGCAAATGATGTTGACTGGAGTCTCTCTACAAAGCAGGCGTTTGTTATTATTGCAAGTCTACGTATATTATAAGAACGAGCTCTGTCTCCTGCACAATAAACTTAAAGGCTAACTTAGTTCACCATCAGGAGGAGAGGAAAAGATCAAAATGTTAAGCCTTCCTCCTACACACACGTTACTCTGATATAGAACTCACATGTATCTAGGAAGTACACTTTGGCTGAATAACTTCAGTTTTCTATAAAGTTTTCCTTCAGTTTCTATTCCCATGAGTCTCTCATAGTAGGTAAAACATTTGCTCCCCACATACAGAATTACTGACTGGAGTAATAACACTAGAAATGATGCTTATATTGAACTAATGCCTTTTTAGAAATATAATTAGCATGCGTAGACAAATAATAAACATTTATTCCTTAAAGAGAGGGAAATGAAGGCGGCACACGCTGTGGGGCTGAGCTTGGCCAACCGGGTTCAGCTTGTCTCACCAGGACACTGCAGCATTGTGACAGGAGTCATCAGCAGGAAGTATTAGGTGTGTCTAAGGTTCAGAACTATTAGCTAACTCAAGCCATAAGGAGCCAGTTGATCAAAGACAGAGGCAGTACTAATGTTATGGAACACTCGGTAGTAAAATACAACAAAGCAGCTAATAAGCCCTTCATGGATTTGCCTCGGGTTCTTGTTCATCTGATCTGAGGTTACATCATTTTTCTCAGACATCGTCAACAAGATACAGAATGCCACGAAGCCGCCCATAAATGATGCTAATTAGTTGCAATGCGGTGAGCATTCTATCCATGTGGCTTTTCATTTATCAAATAAGTCAAGGCTCGCCAGGCTTGCAATTTACAGACAAGTAGAAATGGGAGATTTGATCCAGTATCATAGAAGAGTACCAGAAAAGAGAAATGGGAGAGGGGTGATTGGGGAAACGGTGGAGGGAAGGGGATTTAGGGGACATATGGTGAGGGGGAAACTGGGAAAGGGGAAAGCATTCGGAATGTAAACAAAGAATATAGAAAATAAAAAAAATGAAAAAAAAAGAAATGGGAGATTGACTTTTCTTTTCTATATGGTAAAGCAAGGGCTAGGAGCATTTTAAATAGTTAATTGAAAGTAGGACGTCTAAACATCAAATTTGGAAAATAACAAAACAATTTATGTTTTTATTGGGAAAATTCATAAAACATCTGTCATTTTAGTCTCTTGAAAATCTAAAGTATCAGGAATAATTCCTCATTTAAAATAAAAGCTCGTCTTTAATAACTATACAAACTTTATGATATAAAATTTAACTACTGATCTAAGATAGGCAATTACTAACTGATATGTAAAACTGGACAAAATTGGACATATTTATTGCATATTTATGATATTTTTCATTTTCCTTATTCTTTTTTCATACAATACTGCCTGACTGTAGCCCCGCCCTCCCCCCACCCCGTCTCTCCCACTATCCTCCTCTCTGAGAAGCACTGATCCTCCGCATATTTTATTATATTATGTAATGTTTGAAACAGGGTAAGCATGGATTCCCTGAAACCTTTATCTTTCTTTGTGGTGAAAACATTCAAAATAATTTCGCCGTTTTCTAAAAGCACACAGTGTTGCTAACTAAGTGCCCATTGTCCTTCGTGCACACAGCAATGCTAAGTACCCACTGATTAATCTGTACCGTCACTTCCTCTCAATTCCCATTGGATTAACTTTTCTTTTTTAAAGATCCCACACCTGAGCAGGATTAGTGGCTATCGATCTTTCTGTACCTGGCTTAAATTTTAAAGTGTAATCCAAAAAGAGTAATATCAATTCTTCCTGGAGGCCCGAAGGTGCTGAAGAAACCACACAGAACCATGTTTATGAACTATGAATGTTTAGAAATATATGCTAACACACCTGATAATTCCCTTTCGGACAGTTTAAAGGGCTTAGGAATCTGTACAGAAGCTTACAGAGCGCACGTGCAACACTAGGCTTCAAAGCAGGGTCTCAGCTGAGGGCGCTCACATTTGATCCCAGCACTCAGAAGGTACTGTAGCTTCAAGACCAGCCTGGTCAATATAGCAAGTTATGGGCCAATCGGGAATACATAGTGGGGCACTTTGTCAAAGAAAAAGAGAGAGGAGAAGGAGGCATCGGGGTTATGAGACTAGCTTATTCTTTGAAATCACAATATCAATGAATGAATTGATGGGATTTATTTTCTCTAGATGTCTGAATAAGCATCCATTTCTATATACTGGTAGATGCCTGTATTCTGTCAACATCAAATCATGACATTGATTAAACTAAATGAATATTTCCAACCAACACACATTTTCTTTATCTTCCATCCATATACTTACCACTTTAAAAAAGGACCACTATATTAATCATCTTGTCACTAACAAGTTCAAGCAAAAATTAATTTCCCCAATATCATCAATAACTTCCTAATATTAACTCCAAATAGTTTTCAGTGATTTTGCTGACAACAATAATCATCTCCTTCCCCAACATATTTTTAATTGGCTTTTGTTTCATTAACAAGAATTTTTTACCTCTTCTTACTTTTGTCTCTATCAGGTTACTATCCTAAGTATAAATATTACAGTAGGATCTTAACACATCAAAAATGTAAGTAGACAGAAGAGAAACCATAATCAGGATATATAATATAAGAGATAGATAGATAGATAGATAGATAGATAGATAGATAGATAGATAGATAGATAGATAGGGAGAGAGAGAGACAGAGAGAGAGAGAGAGAGAAAGTTCTACTAATTAAAAACTAAGCAATCTTACACACTAGCAGAAGACAGTATTTATTGTAGGAAAAACATTACAAACATTACCTATCCTTATTTCAGTAATTAAAATACAGGAAAAAATGAAAAAACTATTCAGACAATAAGTACAAAAAATTATAATACTAAGGATGAGGAAGTTTAGATTACATAATATGCTTCTCCATCTATGTTATCTTACAATTGAATATATGCATATTTTGAGTTTCAGTTGATAAGTGGCTTCCTTATTTTTTATTACTGCTTTGAAATCATATCTTTATTTTGAAACAATTATTTGAACTCTTTCTATACACATCATAGGTATTATATATAATGTTATCACTTAATAAAGACAAAAAAACAAATTTGCATGCACATGAAAAGGAATATGCTTCTACACCACCAAATTCTCACCCAGTTACATACAGCTATACATTTGAGCCTGTCTTTCAGGAAAGTGACATATGGATCCAGGGTCGTGACATGTCGAAAATAGAATTGTCAATTTAGAAATAAGTAAGATTGACATGCGCCCTGATGTAAGGAACAGTTCTCTCTAAAGAAAATGGTGCTCTGGAAAGAATAAATTCCAAAGGCCTGAGAAGGGAAAGGGTCCCCCAAGGAAGCACAAGCAGTAGCATGGGTGGGCTGAAGGAGAAACAAGTGTGGATTTGGAAAATCTCAAACGATCACCCAGACAAAGTTCAGTCCTATGACAGTTGACGCTGACTGTCAGCCTGACAGAACCGTCACCAGTTACAGCCTCGGTGTGTGCATGCGAGAGATCGTCTCCACTAGGCAAGCAGAGGTGAGAAGACCCACCCCAAATGTGGGCAGCACAGTTCCGGGGGCTAGAATCTCAGACTGAGTGTTAATGCGAAGGGAACTGAGTCCAAGTGGTTACCACTTTCTGCTGTGGTAAAGGAGCTGCCTCGAGCCCCGGCAGACATGCCATGATGGACATGCCCTCAAACTGTGAGCCAACGTAAGCCCTTTCTCTCTTAAGTTACATTTGCAAAGTATGTTATTACAGCGGTGGGGAAAGTAGCTAATAAAGCCCCTTCCCCATGTGTGTAACAATACCTGCAATTCTCCTGCACACCACTGATCACAACATTTCATGCTCTTGCCTAGACTTACTGATGTGCTACAGTGTCAGTGATGGTAAGGACATCAGATTTGTACATACCACACACACATACACACACCTACAACACATACACATAAAACATATACACACAACATATACACAACACATACAAAACATACAAACACAACACACATAAAACACACACACAACATATACACAACACACACAACACATACAAAACATACAATCACAACACATACACAACACACACACAAACACAACACACACAAAATATACAGACACACAGACATACATACCACATAAAACATACACAACATACAAAACACATACAATACACACAAACACGACACACAACACACACAAACATATACACACACATACAAACACAGACATACACACTACACAAAACATACACACATAAAACATACTCATACATAAACACAAATACATACACATACAAACACATAGTAAACACACACATTCACACAAACACAGTCACACCCAAACACACATGTACTAGTCATATAGACTTTTGGGAGGGAGTAACACCAGTGAAAAGATACTTAAACAAATGTAAACACAGTACACACCTCATTTCTGTGAACATCTTTCCTCCTGAGTCCTCATTTGGTATTCCACTCCCATAAAAGGTGTGAAGGAGTCAATGAAAACACTCAAGGTTCGGCTAAAGCTGAGAATAAAGCTTAAGTTCATTCCACAGCTTTAGAAAATCATGCTGGCTTGATGCTGTTGGCACCTTAAGGGCTATAACTGAGAGAGAACAGAGATGTTCTTGTGAAGTGTAGCAGAATGGAGGAGAAGGAAGACAGAATTTAAAATATAATTACTGAAACCTTACCACTTGGAAAAGACAAGAACATTACAATGTTGTTTGTGGATTCCTTCCACAATCTTTATAGAGTTTTATTTGAACGTGGATGGAACAGGAAAGAGGAAGATAAGACAGAAGGGATTAAGAAAGACCCAGAACTCCACATGGTAACTAAGACCAGATCATTGACACAGAAGTTGTATGAAACGAGTCCCCTGAACTGACTACCTATGAAACTGACACTCAAAACTATTCTACTGCAGGATGCACAGAATCCTGTGGCAGAAAACTTATCCTAAGAAACTTATTACAAATAATCCACCCCCAGGCACTGATTCAGAAGGCTGAAGTGAGAAAGGCTTTCTAAAATCGCTGTTCCCGATGAGAGGTGTGCAGATAATAGAAAGAAAGGTTTGTTTTCATAGGAAGCAATGAGAAGCCAAAGAGAGATGGGAAAGTCAGCTAAAATGTGGGGGAGCATTTTGATGACACATAGAAAAAGACACATAAATGACTGACTAGGTAACACATAAATAATGAGTTGTCGTTTGTTCCTCTGTGACGGGAACTGCTGTGAGGTGCTTTTAATGACTAGCTTTATTTTCAGAATAAACCTGCAAGCTGTTGTTACGATTGCTGTTTTCAGGTTTCAGAAAATAAATCTGAAGACAAGGGAAATCTTTATGTAAAGAATTTAGATTCAAACACTAGCCTCTTTGAACTCGCATGCTTGTCTTCTATGTTATGAATGCAATGCCTGGTCATAAACACATTTTATTAGAGGAGTCAGGATGAGTCTTAATGTGGAGGCTCAGGAGCCTGCAGCAGTGGCATCATGCTCCACAGCAGAGATACGGAAGTAGCTCTGTCAGAGTGAGCTTGCAGAATCAAGGCCGAAGTGGGCATCCTTATGAAGGCCAGAATGCACTACGTCCCACAACGAAGTGTGGACTGCGGGCACAGGAACAACCTGACGCATCTCTTCTGACATCGGGTGGTGTCCTCTTCCCTGACACACACACTGCTTTCTGGTTCACTCTCTCTGCTCACTCTAGAACCTTTCATTTCCTGCCACTATTATCGTCTTGGTTCCTTATCTTCTGAATAGATTAAGAATTTGATTCTCATCATTAATTAGTTGACAGTGTGAACTGGAAGCTAGCAACGAAATCCAACTGTTGGGAAAGCAGAAAACGGTGGTTCGTGATCCCATCTACGTCTCCACCTATGGACATTTACAGGGGAGTCACCCAAGACTCTCAAACAAACACAGATATTTACATTACAATTCACAACAGTAGCAAATTACAGTTATGTAACAACAAAAATAATTTTATAGTTGGGGTCACCACAACATAAGAAACTGTATTAAAGGACTGCAGGATTGGAAAGGTTGAAAACTACTTATGTAGGCAATCAAATCTTTTGAGATTCTAAAAAATACACATGACGTATGTTACAGTTGTGTAGCTTGGTCCTCCTGTGGGACTCCTGACAGTGGAAGCAGGGCTGTCTCTGACTCTGTTGTCTGCTTTTGGGATCCTTTCTTCCTACTGGGTTGCTTTGTCTAGTCTCAATAGGAGAGGATGTGGCTAGTCAGAGTACAACTTAATACCATGGTTGGTGGATATCCATGGGAAGCCTGCCCTTTTCTGAAGAGAAGGCCGGGAGGGACAGGGTAGAGAAGATTGAGGGAAACAGCAGTCTAGATGTAATATTAATTAATTTTAAAAATGCATATAGTGGAATGAAGAACTCCAATAACGCTAGTGATGATAATAGTTTAACTTCTGTTGGGTTGGGTTGGGTTGGGTTGGGTTGGGTTGGGTTGGGTTGGGTCTTGGTCTTTTGGTTTTCCAAGACAGGGTTTCTCTATGGAGCCTTGGCTATCCTGGAACTCATTCTGTAGACCAGGCTGGCCTCGAACTCAAAGATCCACCAGCCTCTACCTCCTGAGTGCTGGGATTAAAAGCATGTACCATGACTATCAACAAGCCAAAAGGAGTTACTTTTAAAATCCAAGCCTGAGATTGAATCATGCCACATACTTTCTTTTTTCCATTTACTATTATTGATTTCAATTCTATCACAGTCAATCCCAAGTCTTCAGCTGTTATTTGCTGAGTGAATTCCCACATTCTTTAGTCATGAATTAAATGGTCTTATGATAATATGTGTTAGAAGCATGAGCAGTTTCATTAGTTTCTCTGGGCTGCTAGTCTACTATTCTTTTGAAATTAATTTACTCGTCAAGGTGAAAATCATTTCCCTGGACAGAGCAGTAAGTGATTCTCACAGTGAGCTTGGGCTCAGTGCATATTTCCTTCTATGTCAGGCAGGAAAATGAGATCTTTTCATAATGGCAAGCTGTCTGAGACCTTCATTCCAAAACCACACTAAGAAGTCCCCAATGTGCACCTTGAAATTGAATTACAAATAGGGTGTGTTACAGCAAATGAACAAAGTGATTGTGAAAAGTAGCTTAGAGCGGTCAAAAATTAATATAGCCATTACCTAAAAGGTGCAGTTAGGAAAAGGTTCAATTACTACTAAACTTTCAAGAAAATATGGTAATTATAATAAGTGCAGAAAATATTGGGTTTTTTTTTTTTCAGGAACATCATAATAGCTGAGTTATTCTATGAGAAAGCTTAAAACCAAGTCATAGACTAGAAAGAAGAAAATTGTCAATGAAAACTGGCAGCAACTATACAAGTTAACTTTGAAAACCTCATAAAAATTAAAATACAAAAATTTAAAGTATTTTGGGAAGTTCTACTGCCTTAGATACCTTAATAGAGTGTCCATGATGTAGATGTTTTGAACAAGACTTGGCATGGTGCCCCCTTCCTGTAGTCCCAGCACATGGGAGGGTGTGTAGGAGGATTGCTCTGAGTTTTGGACTAGCCTAGGCTACAGAATGAGAAGAAACATATACACAAGGATATAATGAGATCTATTTAAATGTGAAAAAATTGCTCAAATGGATGCCGACTAGCTAAAAAGCACTTTAAAAATAGCACAAAAGAGTAGAAAAATATTTCATAATGTATTGAGGAGTTTGAAATTAGCAATATAAATAATGAAACATATTTTTATATTCTTATAGCAAGTTATGTGTTATTGAGAACTGAATAAAGTACTTATAACATAAGGTTCGTTGAATTATATGTAATTACATAAAATATGACAGGACCCATGATATTGATGCTATAGTGAAGAAGTCAATGATATAATTTAACTTAATATTAAGTTTTACTTTTAAAACAAACTTGTGAGCTGTACGTTATTCAAAAAATAAAACAACAAATTAGGTTCTACTCCTAAATTTATACCAAAATCAGGTATCAAACATACTTCTTGACTATAACAATCAACAAATATTTACTAAGCATGTGTCTATGCTTAAAACACACATACGGATTAATAATTTCCCAGTGTCTAAGCAGCTTACAAAGCAAAGCCAAAACAGAAGATTCATGTACTAACAATATAAAGAAGATTATAGAATTTACATAATAAAAATAAAGCATAATAATATTTGATCCAAGTGTTAGAACTAAATATAAAAGGCTCACAAAAGGTTATTATTAAGAATGGTTTCAATAAGTGAGATGGTGTATAAAATAATTATACATAGATAAAGCCATGTGAACACAGAAGACAAGCATCAATCAGTGTTGCACTTACTGAAACACTGCACTTATATATTACATTAATTATATTATAGGAGATCAGATGGAAATACATACAGTAGCTAAAACTGCCAGGCCTTAAAAGGTTGGTGTTGCATTTTGCGGTGAGTTTGAGGGGAATGCTTGGCTCCAGTGTTTCTTAAGTATGTCCTATTCAATGGGCATTGAGCATTCAGGAAATGTGGGAGACTGTGGGGAATGAGCCAGATGAGAAGCTCTTGCAATGACTGAGGTAGGAGGTATGGAAAGTCTGAGGCCATGAAGATGACAGGATTAATGACAAGCTGAGGACAAGCCAGTGTTGAATATACTAGGGAAAGATGGAAATCATCCAATGGGTAATCATAGGCTTGACCAAAATGTTTGCATGAACTAGTCACCCAAACTGAACCTCCCTCATCTTGTAGTCATGCTCTTGGCATGTCAGTAACTAAATTATAGGACATATTAACCCTCACTGGATTTCACACCTTTGTTTTGAGCAGGAATTTCAGTATATTAAGTGTATAGTTTTCATATGCACCATTCCTACATTCCTACTTGTGAGCTACATGTTTTCCATGGCAAAATACTAAGAGTGACCCAAGAATGGAACATTTGAGATATTGATAGAAAAACCTCTCCACAAACACATGAAAGAACCACTCAAAAGTTTGAACCGAATTGGTCAAAGTCTATAAAACGTAGAGATCAGGATGGGATATCTTTAACAACACAAGAGATGGTTAAAAACAGCTCTTTATATAGCTGATAAAAGGTGATGATGATATTTTCTGACAAATTACCTTTTGGAAATATGAAGTCATTCTCTGCTCATAAACCAGCATGACAGGCTTAGAAAGCATGGGCCATATAATTTACAATCCCATTCTCTCTGCATGGCCACACCATTCCCTCCATAGAAAGATGGCTAGTGTCCTGTGCTCCAAATAAAGATGTCCCCTACTGATGACAATCAGCAGGCTCTTTTCCTTGCAACATATTCCTCGTGTGTCTTCATTCAGTGATGCTTTGCCCAGAGAGAGCCACATGAAAGACACCATGCTAGGCGAGATTAGTTAGAGACAGACCAAACATATATAGGGATGGTTCTGATGCTAAGGTCCTGTTTCCCAATTGGTTTTTGATCTGTCAGTAAAGAAGCCTTGGGCCAATTGCTGAGCGGAAAAGGAATAGATGAGACTTCCAGGTCCCTAGAGGAAAAGAGAGCTGCAAGGGAGGAGAGACAGAGTTTGCCAGGCTTCGGAGGAGAAAAGTTGGCCAGCCATGTGAGATCTCAAAACAGGCTGCTCCTACAGATGGGCAGGTGGCCATGTAACTGAGTAACGTTTAGGGCAGGTGTGAGGTGCAGATAAAAGAATATTGATGAGGCCACACTTTCCCAGGCGGGAGATAGTAGCGCCCAGCAATTTAATCAGAAAGTAAGTTGAAAATGAGCAGCCTTTGTGTGTGTGTCTCTCTCGTGTATGTCTCTCTGTGTGTCTATTATCCATGGACTCAAAGGAAGCAGGGTAGGGGTTGGGAGCGCGACCCGTTCTCGGAGATTAGGCGGGATAGCAAAAGCTACACACAACAACATAGACCTCCTCATCACAGAGTCTATTAGAAGCAATGTGTCAATGTACACAACACAAAAGGAAAAGCGATAGCCCTTGCGAAAGGTGAGAATCATGACGCAGCTCCAAAGAGCACCTGTTTTTCCGCAAATATCTTCCTAGAAATGCTACAGATAGAGAAAGTTCTCCCTACGGTAAAAGGAGGGTCAGAAATTTATCATTCTGATTCTAGGTTTTTTTCTTTGCATGCATTATATATCTTAATAAGTGTATTAATAGCCAAGAGCTATTAATATAGGACAACAGAATGTGGCTTCTATGCATTTTAATTCCTAGAAAGTCTGGTAAGAAAACCCAAAGCTGGCAGAATATAACACAACTCTGAATCATACTTCTCAAACTTTTGCTCAAGAATAAATACAAAAATTGTAGTTAGAAACTGTCTGACCACCATCTATGTTATCCCCACTTAAGATTTAACATCACTGTCAAAAAGTGAATTCATGTTGAAGAAATAGCAATAGTCCTGTAAGCAGAACCCTTGATTTACATGTCAGAAACGTACAATACAGAGTCCTCTAGTGGCCACTGGAGTCTCCTAAAACACATTAGAACATGTTTGAAAGTAAGCTTCATTCCAGAACATACACTGCATGTGCTTATATGTGTGTGTACAGGTGTCTGGGTCCATTCACTTGTGTGCAGATACGCCTTTGTGTGTGTGTGTGTGTGTGTGTGTGTGTGTGTGTGTGTGTGATGCAACTTCACATAAACATGCCCATGTGGAAGCCAGAGGTCAAGTCACGGTGCTACTCCGCAGTAGCTGTACATCTTTTGGTCAAAAAGAGTCTCTCTCTGAGGCCTGAGGCTCACTAAGTGGCTAAAGCAGATGACCAATGACCCCCAGCACCCTGCAGCCTCCATCTCCACAGCCCCGGGACTGTGAGAATGCCACTGTCCCCAGCTTTTTGTTATCCTCGCAAGGGTTCTGAGATCTCCAGGTCTTCACATTTGCCTCACAAGTGCTTTACCAACTGAACTCTGTCCCCAGGAAAGCATTAGGCTTCTGGACAATCTAATAACATAGCTCACACTGCAGAATCTGACATGCAACTGAAGAGTCTGCAGTAGAAACATAAGTGTAATAAGAGAAATGTTAGATACTGGCTGAGTAACATTACACGGACCAGGCTAGCACATCCCTAGACAAACAGAGAGCATTGGAAGCGGCTGTATCTGGATTTCCCCTCAGGGGAAAAAGAGAAGAAAACATTTCTTCACGCAACAGTCTTATCTATGTCTTTTTTTTTTATGTTTTTTATTGGATATTTTTTTTCTTTTTTCATTAGATATTTTCTTTATTTACATTTCAAATGTTATCCCCCTCCTCCTGCAAACCTACATCCCACCCTCTTTCCCCTGCTCCTATGAGGGTGTCCCTCCACCCACCCCACTCCCATCTCCCCGCCCTCAATTCCCTTACTCTAGGGCATCTATCAAGCCTTCATAGGACCAAGGACCTCTCCTCCCCTTGATACCTGACAAGGCTGTCCTCTGCTACATAAGCAGCTGGAGCCATGGGTACCCCTTAGTTAATGGCTTAGTCCCTGGGAGCTGGGGGGGGGGGGGCTGGTTGGTTGATATTGTTGTTCTTCCTATGAGGTTTCAAACCCCATCAGCTCCTTTAGTCCTTTCTCTAGCTCCTCCATTGGGGACCCCGCACTCAGTCCAAAGGTTGGCTGCAAGAATCTACAGCTCTGTATAAACATGGGCTAGTGAGGCAATAATGCATTTTCTATTTAAATCTAAGAAAAATATCTTCCTGATCTACTCTGTCATAATCTTCATGCTATATCAGAACTCCTACAGGCTGGCACATTCACCTTTAAGAATTATGTATATTGCTTATATAAATGAAGAATATAAATCAAAGTGAGGCTTAGGAAAATAAATGAAAACAATAGAAGAATTTTGAGATCATTTTATATTCTTTCAAAGACATAAGCATCATGAGCTGGTAATGAATATGATGATATTTCTTTAAAATTCATATCCTAGATTATATAATGTTCTGATTCAACTTGGAAGATGGTCTCATATGCATATTATAAGAGCATTCAGAACAGATTAACTTTTGAATTAAAATGCAGGCAAGGTAAAATATAATTCTAACTTGAGCTAGGCTTCAAATTAAATACAAAACCCCTAACATTAATAATAACAGGGAACTACTTTTTAATTCATTTATAATAGTAAAATTATTCATATAAAATCAAACATTTCTGATTCAAAAACTAAACGGTCTTACATAAGATAGCCGATTTTGGCTTAAAATCCTGCACAAGAGTGCCCTCTATTGGAATAAAAGAGAAAAGGAAAGTTGCACTCAAGGTTGAACCCAGGATAACAGCTCTGAGTTCTAGCTCCATCATTAATGTATAAAATGCATTTATGAATGATATGAAATTCAGAACCTATTTCCTTTTATTTTGTAATTCCCTAATTACTTTTGCAATGATTCATAGTGCCAAAGTGAGCAAGCCAAACATTTTGGAGCATCCAAAACTAAATCACATTCAAACTGGTTGTTCATCTCATTGTTAAAAATAAAAACAACAATAATGTTTTTCTGCATTTAAAGTTTTGATACGGTACAAAAATAATTTTGTAAGTTCAAACTGTTGTCAGATCATCATTTGAATTTTCTTTCATTGTCAAGTAAAAAACCTTCCTGATAAGAAGAAAGTTTCTACCCCTTCCTGATACCCATACTGATGTTCCAGCCCTCCCAGTGAGAGTAGAGCAAGGGACTCTGGGAGGTGTCCAGGTGATGAGCGCATAGCTGTCAGTGGTGGATTAGTGCCCATGAACAAAGCCAGCTGAGAGCTGGCTCTTTCCCTCGGTCCCCAGCCATGTGGGGAAACAGTGTGCCTACAAAGACAGTCACCCCCGAACCAGGAGGAGGGCTCTTAGGAGATGCCAGCTTTGTCTGCAGCCTCTGGGAATGGGAGGCGTGTTTGCCTTCAAGCTACACAATGTACAGTAAATTGTTTAAGAGTCAAAACCAGGATATTCCTTAGTTCCAGAACTTAAACAAAAATGATTATGCTAGAGAATTGAAGAAGTAAAGTGAGCTGCCACAAGATGTCCGAGATTTGTTCTGGCTCAAAACACTGGTAGGATTGCCCAGTGGCTTAACTCTCACAAAGCATGGGAACGAGGTATAGCATGCACCTATTAAGCATCAGCCCATAATGTATGTGTTTTTTTTATATGTTACTCTTGTCTATAAATGGCGATTGAAGGCTACTTAGGATTACAGATTGAAGCTCTTTGGAGTCTCCTACAGTCTTGCTTATATAGCTATAGTTTTAAACAATGCAATGGCTGCCTATAATAGGCAGCCAAAAAGCACTTTATTTACCTGACTGTATAACTAGGGATTTATAGTAATGCTCAAGAAAATAAAAGATTTCAACGAATGGAAACAAACATTAGACAGACAGAATGAATACAAATAAAATGTGGGTCAATGGAACTGGATTACTTCTTTTAAATGCAATGACCAGTTTCTATCAGACTGATTCTCTGAAAGGCCAGTTCCAGTGATATCATAACTGCTCAAAATCCTTCATGCTTTTCTCTCATTTCCTAAAGAATAAATACCAAAATTCTTAGCCTGATATCCAGACCACCCCACACCTAACTATATTCATGCTCCTAATTTTATTCTGCATCCTTCTCCCTTGGTGGATTCTATTACAAATAAATAGAACTGCTTGATCCTATGTATACGGTCTTCTGTTCTACCTCTTATAACCTTTGGTATTTTGGTATGACAGTAGTTTCCAAGAATATTATTATAATGATTTGTCATTAGAACAAAGCATGTGAGGCTAACAGGGCTACACTTTAAAAGACTTAAGTTCAACATATGAGCATTAATTTCTCCCTCACGACCACCACATCACAATCTCCAGGTAAGAAAACAAAGTTACTTCCCTTTCCAAAGTGTACACCACTTAGCCAACAGCCCCTGTCATCACCCCTAAAATATCTATGATCACACTCTCCAAGCAGAACACAGACCCCCAGGGCACACAGGATACCGAGTGAAAGAAAAACAATTATGGCTTCCAGTTTGCATTGTCTCCTTTTTCATAGTTCTGAATTTCTTGATTTCTCGTGCAGTAACTCTCTCATGGTTTACATATGTAGCACTAGGAGTATGTATGTTTGTGTGTGTGTGTGTGTGTGTGTGTGTGTGTGTGTGTGTGTGTTATGTGAATCTCTGTCTCTACCAACTTATTAGGACGTTTGTTTGAGTTTGTTTACAAGTATATTTAACAAAAAATTCTTTAGAAATCAGTGATGTACAAAATTAGGGTTCTGTGTAAAGCTATAGGTTTAGAAGGAGGGAGCTTGAATTTACCAATCAACAAAAACATTTAAGGATGGGTGTCAAAGTCCAGGTATCATGTATTATTATGCAGCACAACTCCATTTATAGTTCTAAGCAACCTTCTAGAAAATGCTAAAGTACAACAAGCTTTTCTTTGCAGACAGCACGTGTGCGTTTTAGACGTTTAAAAGGAAATTTTAAACACTGACTACCATAAACATCTCATGAATAGACAATTTTCATTTTGTAAAACCTATAAGCTTTTTTGGTGTGATGCATATACAATTATTCAAGCTCTTCACTGGAGGCAGGGGAATGATGTGACAGCCCAGAAAAGCAAATTAGAACAACAACAAAAAAGTAGGCCTAGGAGGTAAGTTTAGCCATTGAACTAGATCAGCAGGAGCTGTGTGGAGAATCGGTGTCACGCCTCACTTTAAAGAACTAAATGAAGTGCATGTCCCCAAAATGGTTCCCAGGTACCATATTTAGATGCTTTTTTTAATTTTCTAAATACTATGACATACTTATGACAGCCTGCTCTATCATTCAAGTAATAATAATAATAATATGGCAAGTAATACCGTTCTAACAAATCAAGTCCTAAAAGTGCATAAATAATTAATATCCAAATATCTGTTCCCTTTAATACCTCTACATACTATATAAATCATTCCTTCAAAGGCCAAAGGTGTATTTACACCTCATAATTTAAAACTGATTGATTACAATCATTCTTGCTACTACTGTTGGTATGAAACTCCATGATGAACAAGAATACCCAGCTCATACTTTAGATCCTGAGGTCATAAGTGAGAATCTCGAGACACCTAATATTATGGAAACACATGAGCTGAGGTATCCCACCATGACTGTCACAATGACTGAGGAATTATACGTGAGGTTTGACGCTATTTTTGTTTTAAGGAAGGACTTGAGAAGAATGAGGGGAGGAGAGACAAGAGGAATATTTTCTGCAGGAGTTGGGAGAATTACTCCCAGTTAAATTAAATATCCGCCATGTTCAAAGAAACTGCAGCTTCCATGCCGCAAAATGAACTGTAATAGTATGAATACCATCACAGACTACAGGTATTTTTTTTTTTGAATACTTGCACATGACGCAAGTACTCTACCATTGAGCTACACCCTCAGTCCCTATCCAGCAAGTCTTCCCCTGTACAAGCAGCAGAGTAAGCAACCCAACGGAACAGCAGAGAAAGACTAATAGGGACACAGTCATTTGATCATCACTGAATCCCATCATGTAATCGATCAACAAATCCTACGCTACAGGGGCAGGCACTAAACTGGACAGACAGATGCAGTGTCTTTGTCCCGCCCCCCCCCCTTACTTACTACACTTGGGCTTCCATTTTTCCCAAGCTCTTCCTCTGAAATCTTGCTCAAATTATCTAAGTAGTGGTCTGAGATTGTATGGCACAGATCTTCAAAGGAATAATCCTTTTCTTGGCAGAGTTTTATTTCATCCAGGAGTTTCGATAGTTCTCCAGTGACAGTTTCACCTACAAGAAAACAAAGTGTTTTTTTTTTTCAGACGCTGCAAGAAGCGCTATTACTGAGGTGTAATGTTTAATCATGGAAATGAGACGGCTGTTTCGACAGAAGACAGAACACAACAAGTAAGTGGTTAGAAACATCTGGCAGAAGCAAGGCACTAAGCATAATTAATATGAACATACTAACAGACAAAGGAGGCTCCTATTTTGACTGTAACTATGCTTTGCCAAAATAGAAATCAGTATCGAAAGTTTAATTATAGATTTAATTATATATTTAATTCTATAACTAGTTTCTGTTGCTTTATTTTTTAACAATAATTGACTTTTCTCTTTTGTGGCAGCATGGGGGTCAGACTCAGGGTCTCACACATGTGAGGGCAGAGCCTGACCACTAACAGTCACTTGGACTTAATTTTTTTAATTGTCATTATACTTCACTGACAGAATCCAATAGTTCATTAACCAGCCTGAAATAATATTGAAAACTTAGGTCCTATTTCAACAAACATAAATACCGTTAACTTCTTTAAACAGAGAATTATACTATAGGTAATCAGAATTGTGATGTATAAGGAAAAGGGAAAAACAGAAGGAATAGATAATTTTATCATCTGCCAAAACACATAGTAAATATGAATTTTTCTTGACAGCTTCAGAAAAGTACTTTGTACTTAGAATTTATTCTGAAAATTAATTGCAGCAATTACAATAAAAATTTTATTGTTTTGTTGTGAATTAAAATGATATTTAAGATGAAGAGAAATGAGCATAGATTTTAGGCTTATTTCTGGTTTTTTCTTTTATACCGATCTATGTGTCTTGCTTTTATGATAGCATATTATCTTTTTATTACTGCCATTTCCCAGCAACAATGCCAGGATCCTCCAACACAGAAAGGCCAGCCTCTTCAGCAGAGGATGCTGGAGTCTGCACGTGTGTGTATAGAGGAATCACGATGAATTGCACCTCACACCATATGCATTCGTCAGCTGAAAATTCATTAAGACTTTAATGAAGGAAATCATAAAATCCTCCGGAAAAAAAGTGTAAAACTTCCTGACCTTGGTCTTAAAAATACTTTTTTAGATACCAAAAGCACAGGGCAATAAATAAGTTGGTAAGTGAACTAAATCACGGGAGAAATCTTTCCGTGGGACAAGGAAATAATCCATAAAATAAAGGCAGTTTATCAAATGAAAGAAAATGTTTACAAATTATAGATCTGATTAGGGACCAATAATCAAATATATATAATATATTTAATATTTAATATAATATATAATACTTGACTGTATATATACATATTTTATATATGTATATATGTGTATGTGTATATATACATATATACATATATACATATATACATATATATATATATATATATATATATATATATCAACTCATTAACCAAACAAGATCAAATAACCTAAATTGGCAAAGGAGTTAAGCAACTAAGCTTTTATTTTTCAAATAAAAAGACAGACAGACAGACTAACAGACAGACAGGCAGGCAATTGGCCAACAGATACATTAAAATGATACGCAGCATCACTGGCCATCAGGGAACTAGCAATTAAACCACAAAGAAATCTCATGTCTTGTAGTTATTACTGAAATGATGAAAGAAAGCAAGTATTGGCGAGGCCTCGGGGAAAGGATATTGTGTATACTGTCGTGGGAGTGTCCAAGCCAGTGTAGAAAAACACGAGAGCTCCTCATACTAGCACCCTACTTCTTCAGACTAACGCTCTCCCAGCTGAGCTATTTTGGCCCCCAGCAACCTACTTCTAATGTCTACCTCTAGTAAATAAAATCGACATCCCGAGTAGAAACATATGTGCCTCCATTTTGAATGAAACCCTATTTACCATAACTACAATATGAGGAAAAAATTGAGAGTCCGTTGTTGGATGGGTGGCTGGAAGGATAGATGGATGGATGAGAACAATACAAATGGATAATAGACCATCATGAGCGCGTGAAAGAAGGGTGCCTATCTTTTGAGTAAGCACTAATGTCACTGGAGGCTGAGCAAACTGAAGCTGAATTAAACAAATACTGCACGATCTCACTAACATGAGCAATATGAGGTTAGCTTATGAAGGCAGACAAGGGATTGTGATTAGCAGTGGCTACAGCAGGAAGGGCATGGTGGAGACAGCCATTAAAGGACTCACAGTTTCTGTCAAAAGAGAAAGAACAAACTCAGGAAATTTCCCAAGACTCTTGATACTGTTTTCACCAACAAAAAGTGAGGATTATGCAAAGTGATACATTTGTTAATTAGTTTAGACATGATAATCAACTCACCGTGTGTGTGTGTGTGTGTGTGTGTGTGTGTGTGTAAGACCTCACATAATATGCGAGAAATATAAAATTATTTATATAAAATTATTTTTCAAATGCACCTTATAAAGCTAGAAAAAATATATTTCTCCTCCATATAAACTTCATTACAAGGATTGCTAACTACTTTGCTCATTGCCCTATGTCAGTGCCACATGCAATCCCTTTGTCGGTGTCACATGCAATCCCTATGTCAGTTCCACATGCAATCCCTGTCAGTGCCACATGCAATCCCTATGTCAGTGCCATGAACAATCCCTATTCAGTGCCATGAAAATTACAAACAAGCAGCAGAAACTCTATAAATGCTGACTACATAAATATATAAAATATGAAGTATAAACCACAAAAAAGGATGCTGGTTAGATGTTTCTATTGATGTCAGTCCTTCCTAAGCACTTAGACAAATCTGACCAGACGTGTCTGGCATTGTTTCGGGGTATAACCAGCTACGCACTTTTAGTCTTCTGAGGAGACTCGGCAGGAGATGAAAGGTGTGTCTCTTGTGCTGTTTCTTCCTGAGCCTGCTCTTCCAGGACTGCTGGCCTTCCTGCGCCTTCCAAATAATCTGTGAACAGTCATTTCTGAGGTTATGCCACTGAATTCATGTGTGTTCACAATCAAGAGCTACCACAAATAAATCCCAAGTTCTTAAAGAAATAAAATAAGCGGAAACGGAAACAAGCCCAAAATTTCATAAGCGGATAGCTTAATAAATCATTCTAAATAGAAACATTGTTTCCTTAAAGATAAACATGTCTGCTGAAGACATAAGCATCCTCTTAATCTTGTTAAATGTTTTCAGTTTGACAATTTAAAGTCCCCTCAAAGATGCTCTGAATAGATGTCACCCGTAGAACTGAGACATTCAACTCCGAAGAATGCCACCAAGCTCTTGGGCAACAGGAGTGAATGAATTGGATAGTGGTATTATGAACTTAAAAGATAAGTACAATACTCACACTAAATTTCATTTAGATACAGAAAAAGTCATTCCTGTCGCTCTTGAAATAATGTCCTGCGTGCAACCTATCTTTCACTTTTTTTGTTTTGTTTTTTGTTTTTGATAGAGTCATAATCATAGCAGTGGGGTTCTCTATGCATGATATAAATGAAGCTGTTTAATCCTTGCACAGCTGGTTGGCTCACTGTTACTCCTTCAGTTTGTTTGGGTCTGTGTGTTCGGAGAAGGGAGTGCTATTTTATTTGAGATTTGAGACAGGACTTTATTATGTAGCCCAGGCTGACCTTGAACCTGAAAACTTCCTGGCTTAGCATCGTGAGTTCTGAGATTACAGGCACGCACCACCATTCCCAGCCCTGTCTCACTTTTAAAGATGACAGCTTAAACGAAGAGCATTACCAACTTGTTCCACTAGTAAGTGGTGGAGCCAGACAGAAAGGGGACATGAAAACATGCCGCTTTGTCTTAATCATAAGGGAAACAACATTGAATACAGTGATAAATGTCATAGGACAGCCAGCCTGGATGGCACAGGAACAACAAGCCATGCACAGAACATGTGTAATGTGACAGCAAGTGTGCTATCTAGAAGTTAAGCACCTGCATAAGATGGAAGCCTGTATTTCCAAAGATGCCAAAACTCTGAAGATTCAACGACAATTGTGGATTTAAAGAAATGTTGACAGCTATTTGGATTTTATGGAAACAGTCCTGGTAAAATACGTGTGATCTAAGGAAAACATCTGTTATACACCAAAAGTACTGAGCCCATGTAGGGCTACTGTATAGCCTTCTTCTAAAGGATGAAATCAGATCTTCTCCCACCGGGTTCCTTTGCTTATGTTCTTTATGCAGAAAGAATCTGCTTCGTAAGAATCCACCTTGTAACACCAGCCAGTTGTCACTGTTCGAACAGTTCAGACCAAAGGACAAATCTCCAAGGCAAATTTTACGAGGGAAAGAAAACAACCTGGAGAATTGTATCCTTAAAAAAAAAATTCTGAAGCTTGAAGTGACTGTGTAGACTGAACAGCAACTTTATGAAAACTTGTGAGTTGCAATTATGGGAATGGTAATTTGGCTTCACTTCAATACCAGCCTTATCATTTAATTTAAAAGGCACAGCGACTTGACATCCAAGGAGGAAAAGAACATAAGGTATTTTCCAATGTGATGAAATGTTCAAAGATGTCCTAATATGCTCCAATGCAAATAGGCACACATAATCAACCTTGGCCTTTAAGAGAGCAGACAGTTTGCTCCTACAGAGTATTTTTAACGCATTGAGCCAGCGTAATATGTTTAAAAATTCTAAAATTACATCTTGCCCCATTTTAGTAAGAAAGTTTTATTTTACTTTCTCTGGAAGATATACACAAACTTCAAGATTTTTTTAAAGTTCAGTTAAAGGCCAAAGTCTAAGCTCAAATGAAAGTGCCTTGAGGTTAGATGGCAGATCTCCACCAGGTGCACTACTCTTCAGCTTTCAGTCAACTTGGTTCAATTAGGATTAATAAGAAAGGTCATAGCTGAATTCTCTGATTCATCCGGAGGTATTCTGACCTGGGATTAGCTTCTTTATTGACCACAAAACTATAGGGGCCTAAACTCCCTCTGAAGGTTTTAGAAATCAGTTGGGAAAAAGCACAGTGACCATTTTCATCTATATACCTTATCTGACTTTTGCTGACATCTACATTTCCACAGCCCCACCTGGTTTTAATTCACACATTTTCTTAGAAAACGATGTTGTAAGAAAAGTCCTAACTGACAATGAATGAAACTGGCTTGCTCCCCCCTCCCCACTACTGCACGGGTGGCCAATCCTCATACATAAGAAGAAGCCATCGACATTCCTTCAGCCAATACACTGTGGCTGTTGTCAATTCAACATTCATTCAACATTCATGTACTATGTTTGCCACTTAGCACAGAGTGGAAACTGAGTGTGAGCAAAAAGTATCTACCAGTGTCTCTCATGTACAAGGTGATGATATATGACTTTTTACGGTCATAGGAATTAAACAACATTATAGAAAATCTCTAAAAAAAAAATCTTAAGGTATTATTTGAAGAGAAAAATAATATTTATTCATTACCAATTCATATAGCATACTCACTTCAAGCTATCACTATCCATATTTACTACATGAGTTTCTTAAAATAGTTTTTATTATAAAGTAGTAAATAAAAAGTTTTCCATACTGAACAAACACAGAACTAAAACATTTTAATGAATTTTTACGTAGCTTAAAATATTCTAGAAAAATGATTAGCTAATTCAACATTAAGTACTAAGTCAAAGCCCCAAATAAAAATTATGACAACTTCCATTTAATCTTGGCTGTGAGGCAAAGTCACTGCCACGCTGTATTGTTTACCTTGCAAGAGCGTTGCGATTTGGAGAGACTTCTGAGATGGGTGCTCTTTCAGAATGTCTAAGACAGTTCTACCTAAACTGTCCTTTATGTTGGCATCAATTCCTGGAGGAAAAAGAAAAACTAGATGTACCACTGGAGTGTCCTCAGATGATACTGCCGATACGTAACTGTTCTAATTTCAAACGCATATAGGCCAAGCACTGAAGGTGATTTAAAAACTAAGTTACCCACATAAGAATTCAACAAGAGAGAAGGCAGGGGCCTGATGTTACCAAAAAAACTGGAAAATTCTGGATAATGAGTCAACTCTCTTAAAGTTCTCTGACACAATCATAAAGATTGTTTTTCAGGACCCCAGGGTCCCTTCTGGGTTGTAGCTAGTAAACTAAATAGAGTCCTCTATCAAAGTGAAAAATGTTTCACTCACCACTGGGAACCCTAATGTGCGATGGCCAGGTGATCTGCATATTCCGTATAATACAATTTTAAATTTTAAATAAATTTACATTTTTAAATTATCATTACAGAGCGCAATGTAAGAACACTCTAAGAATATCTAAAATTAACAAATGTGAAAAGGTGTAATTATTTCCAGGGTCTACCTACTGTGCCTCCAGATAGTCCTGTCATTTGTTAATTTCAGATTATCTTCACTTGGCGGCCACATTGGCTATTTAAGCAACCCTGCTGCATTGTGTGGATAAAACATCTCTGCTCTTGCATTAGTTCCAAAATTGTGTGGCATACTAGAGAATTTATTTTAATGCAGGGATTAGTTTCTACAACTCTAATTCAACTCGCAAACCTTCCAAATACCTGATTGCACACAAAGCCAACGTATAGGATTTTATCCCAAATGCTAACCAAAAGATTATTCAATACTTTCTTAAGCTTATGTGAGAATGTATAGTATATATTTAATAATTTATATGTTTAATTGGTTTTCTCAGGTTGTATATTCTATCCCTGAGCTGGATGTCAAAATTAAATAATATGAAATTTTGACATAGGGTAAGCAGGATCACAGCATGATGGTGTGCCCATGTTTTTCTTTTAAAAATCAAACACGCTACACTACAGAACGTGACTTACGACAGCTGCGGATTCATTTGTACCCCTAACTTTCAATTCTTAAAAAAAAAATCTGACCTCAATGTTGACTTTATTTCATTTCAATCAAAATATGCATATGATATAAACAATCCTACCTTTGTTTTTTTTCTTCAAAATATTCCCTCTAAAAATATTCCTTTTAAAACTGAGCCCCAGTAGCCAATGAACAACAGCTACTTGGCTTATGAGTGATCAGAAGGAGAACACGTCCTAAGAAAAAGGGACACAAATCTCTGTTGGCCATCGGTGGTCACAATGTAAAGGACCAACAAACCACACAGCTGCCCTAACTCCTCAGAGGCTGGCCCCTCCATTTTGCTGACATTGGAGGTTTTCCTTTTTTTTTTTTTTTTTTTTTTTTTTTTTTTTTTTTTTTTTTTTTTTTTTGACATTGGAGGGTTTTTTGGTAGTTTCTCCCAGCTCACTTAAATAAATCAGTTTGTATCAAGGCCCCCTTCCACATGGTATGAATACCTATCTCAATTTGGAGAAAAGGATCATTTGTGAAGAAAGCCACCATTTTCCTTCATCTAACGCTGAGATAGACAGCCGTAGTACGTGGCAGGACAGGCTCCATGGAGAACCATGATAGCTACCTGTTTCTAACAGAACTCGCACCACATCCACCTTCCCAAACAAAGCGGCTTCGTGAAGAGCGCTCCCCTTTTCTGTCTGAAAAGAGAAAGAGAAAAAAAAGGCAGAGCTGCATTTGGAGTTCCCGCAGATTGGCAAGCATTTAGGTGCTCATGCAGATTTTCTACAATCTTGGAGGTCCAGGAGCAAAAGTCCAGAGACCTGTGTTTGGAAAGTATCTCTACTTATATAGAGATATTTAGAAATACATAAAGTATCTCTGTGTTATATTAAGGAAGTGACTCACCTTCTCTTTGCTTCAACCTTGGCTCAACTATCAACTAAGAGTGCTAGTGCCTACTACACAGGGCTTTTGTGAGTACCTATTATACACATTAAACACATAGAGTGAAAGGTGTTATAAACAGAACTATCATCTTGGACCTTGCATATTCCCAGTACACATAAGAGGACAAATGTGCAACTAGGCATTTATGATGATGACTTCTAAATGGTTTAAAGTGGCATCTGCTTCCTCCGCATACTCCTAAGCCTCTGGATGACTCAAACTCTATGTTCTAGGCACACTGACCTTATTCTTTATCAATGCTCCTGCTGTTCTCTGCACATCTCTCTGCAGATCTCAATGGCCCATTCCTTTACAGGCAGGTCCAACTCCTAGCTCTCTAGATCTGGATAACGCGCAAATGCTTGGTTCAATGGTCAACATTAATCATAATCACTAGGAGAACTTGTTTGAAGACACAATACTGGCCATGCATAGTGACATATTACTATAATCCTAGCATTTGGGAAACTGAAGAAAGGGTGACCCCAAGTTTAAAGGAATACTGAGCTACATAGTGAGCTCAGGCAAGTTTGATGCACACAGTATGACAGTGACCTCATCTTATGAAGGGGGGGGGGACAACGGGACTGGAAAGAACAGTAGCCACTCTTCCAGATAACACCATGTGATTCCTAGCATTTTCCTGGCAGCTTGCAACCCTTGTAAGTTTAATTCCAGGGCATCTGACATCCTCTTCTGTCCTCAGACACAACACACATACATGGTGCGCGCACGCACACACACATAAGCAAAAGACCCATGCACATAAAATAATATTTTTTCAAATGAAGGAAGAAAAAAAAGAGAAGAGAGCCAGGAATAGGAAGCAAAGAAGAAATGATGGAAGGAAGAAAGGAAGGAAGGAAGGAGGGAGGGAGGGAGGGAGGAAGGAGGGAGGGAAGGAAGGAAGGACAAGAAGGATGGAGGGAAAGAAGGAAGGACAAGAAGGATGGAGGGAGGGAAGGAGAGAAGGGGAGGAAGGAGAGGGAAGGATAAAGGGGGATACAAGGTACAAGGTATGACTGATGTAGGGATGGAAGAATGAAAGAAAAGAGAGGGTGGGAGGGAAGGGAATAGGCAAAAGGGAAGAATCAGTCATTAGGTATCTGGACCCCATTTCCAGTTTTTACTTCTGTGGACAGAAAGGAGAGGTCCAAAAATTCCAGTTTCTGCCATGTCCCCATGACGCCGAGTCTACAGGGTCTTCCCTTTGAGAACTACCACTGCATTACACTCAGAACCTTAGCTTAGTGTGACTTCAGTATGGGAAGCAATTGTAATAACATTACAATTTTGCTTTTCCTGAATCAACCAGAAACCTTATGCTCAGTTGCAAGGGAAACAATATCTTTTTGTAAAATTGTATTCTTCCTTAAGGAAAATCAGGAAAGATTTCAAAGAGAAGGGGTTTCTTGAGTTATACAAATATCCTCTGTTTTGATTTCTCTTTAGAATCTAGCAAATGCCTAGTAGCTGCTCAATGCTTGGTGTGAATAATATTAATCTGTCAATTCTGTCTTCCTATAGCATACATAACTATAATTTTGATGTTAAAATCTCAATTTAAAAAAATAACACTATAATAACATTACATGTAAATGTTTCTTTAATTAGTAAATATGTACTTTAATAAACATATAGTTAAAACAACCTAAAATAAGCATATTGGGAAGAAGACTTGAGTAACACTGAATATCAACAAGATCTGTACATATCTTCAAGGCAGTGTGATTCAAGTTTTCTGAATTATAATGTGACTGGTTACAGGTGATGATGAAAATGGAAATAAAAAAGCTTATAAATATAGTTACATACTGGATGAAAAACAAACTGTTTCAACTGTTTTAAAAGGTATTCCTGTGTGGACAGAGACATTTTCCTATTCCTTGAGAGGAGATAATAAGCTTACACTTAAATGTGTGTTACAGTTTGGGTATTAAGTGTTTCTCAATGGCCATGTGTTGAAGGTTTGGTCACCTCATGGCGACCTTTAAGAAGTGAGACCTAAGAAGAATGTTTTTTAAAGATATTTTAAGACCTGGCTTCTTTTAAGATTTATTTATTTTATGTATGTGCRTACACTGTCACTGTCTTCAGACACACTGGAAGAGGGCATTGGATTCCATTACAGATGGTTGTGAGCCACCATGTGGTTGCTGGGATTTGAACTCAGGACCTCTGAAAAAGCACACAGTGCTCTTAACTGCTGAGCCATCACTCCAGCTCTGGGACCTAGCTTTTTCCCCTCTTTTATGTATGTATGTATGTATGTATGTATGTATGTATGTATGTATGTATGTATATTTCTTCAGTGTGCACAAACCAGAAGCAGGGTGAATGCTGGGATTCTCTTAACCACTTTGCCATCTTATTTTTTGAGAAAGGTTCTCTCACTGAGTCCTGTGCTTGCCATTTCAGCTAAATGAACTAAATTGCAGCTCAACAGACCCCTCAGATGTGCCTGCTTTTGCCCGCCAGCTCTGAAGTTACAGCCACATGAGGCCATGGCTGGTTTTTAAGTAGATGATATGCATCCAAACTCATATCCTCATGTTTAAACAACAAATACCTCATACTGTGAGCTATCACTCCAACCATTTCTCTCTTTCTTTTTTTTCCAGTTTTATTTTTCTCTTAACTAAAATGGAAAGGAAACTTTATGAACATGTGAAACTGATAAAATGCACAATTTATGAAATAACTTGAAGACTACTATTGATAATCTCCTTACATTAAGTAATATTATTTGATAGAGCTTAGTTTTCATTTACATGCATATTTTTAGTGTGAAGAGAGGCAGAGACAGAGAAAATACACACAACTTCTATTATCTGTTCAATTTTGTTACTTGAAATATTTGTAATATATCTTTAAGTTTATTAATTTTAATAAAACCTAAAGTTTAGTATATTTTCTTAGATATTGCTGTTGTCTCCTTTGTAACTTTTGTTAAATTATTAAAACTGATTTACTTTCGAACTCTCAATATATTCATTTAACATACATCTAATGAGCACCTAATACGTGTTAGTCATAATGTAAGTTACCAGGGGTATAGTGGTGAGTAAAATACAGACTTTGGCTTCAAACTCTTCACAAGTTAATGAGATCATAGGTGCTTAAAGTATTTTACCCTTTTCTCTAACTGTCTCATGATTTCTGGAGTTTAGAATTTTTTTCTTAAACTAATAAAATGTATTTTAAAATATACAACTTAGTATTGACATTTTTAAGTCATCAAAATAATTTACAATAGTTAAATGCCTCTTAAATATACATGATATCATCTGAAGCTAAAAGTAATATGCACTCAACCAGTTTTTAAAATATATTTAGAACATTAAATATGATAGAAGTAGAAAAAAACTCTGATGAAGTCCTCTATGAAAGGAAATTATGACAAGTATCTGATTAGACAGAAACCAGTCCATTTCCAAGGGAGAATATGCAGTGTAGCTGTGGCTTCATAGAATGAATTGGGTAGTATTCCTTCTGTTTCTATTTTGTGGAATAGTTTAAAGAGTATAGTAGCCATTCTAATATAGAATGAAATCAACTTTCGACCAAAAGTTACCAAAAATGAAAAGGAAGAATACTTCATACTCATCAAAGGAAAAATCTACCAAGAAGAACTCTCAATTCTGAACATCTATGCTCCAAATGCAAGGGCTCCCACATTCATAAAAGAAATTCTACTAAAAGCTCAAAGCACACAATGCACCTCACACAATAATAGTGGGAGACTTCAACGCCCCACTCTCATCAATAGACAGATCAGGGAAACACAAACTAAACAGAGACATGGTGCAACTAATAGATGTTATAGATCAAATGGATTTAACAGATATCTATAGTACATTTCATACTAAATCAAAAGACTATACCTTCTTCTCAGCACCTCATGGTACTGTCTCTAAAACTGACCTTATGATTGGTCACAAAACAGGCCTCAACAGATACAAGAAGACTGAAATAATCCCATGCATCCTATCTGATCACCACGGACTAAGGCTGGTCTTCAAATAGCAACAAAAACAATAGAAAGCCCACAGGCACATGGAAGCTGAACAATCCCCTACTCAATGATAACTTGGTCAAGGAAGAAATAAAGAAAGAAATTAAAATGCCAACTCTAACCATGTAGTTTCCAGAGTTACTGAGACAAGAAAAGAATTTAAAAAAAAAGACTTTTTAGAACTTAATGAAAATGAAGCCACAACATACCCAAACTTAGGAGACACAATGAAAGCAGTGCTAAGAGGAAAACTCAGCTCTTAGTGCCTCCAAAAAGAAGCTGGAGAAAACATACACTAGCAGTTTAACAGCACACCTGAAAGCTCTAGAACAAAAAGAAACAAATACACCCAAGAGGAATAGATGGCAGGAAATAATCAAACTCAGCGCTGAAATCAACCAAGTAGAAACAAAAAGAACTATACAAAGAATCAACAAAACCAGGAGCTGGTTCTTTGAGAAAATCAACAAGACAGATAAACCCTTGGCCAGAATAACCAGAGGGTACAGAGACAGTATCCAAATTAACAAAATCAGAAATGAAAAGGGAGATATAACAACAAAAACTGAAGAAATTCAAAATATCATCAGATTCTACTACAAAAGCCTATATTTACCAAAACTGAAAAATCTAGATAAAATGGACAATTTTCTAGACAGATACCAGGTACCAAAGTTAAATCAGGATCAGATAAACCATCTAAACAGTCCCATAACCCCTAAAGAAATAGAAGCAGTCATTAAAAGTCTCCCAACCAAAAAAACAAAAACAAAAACAAAAACAAAAAAACAAAAAAACAGGACCAGATGGTTTAGTGCAGAATTCTATCAGACCTTCAAAGAAGACCTAATACCAATACTCTTCAAACTATTCCACAAAATAGAAATACTTCTCTCTTTCTTATGAACTAGTCATCATGAATCACACAGGATTCACTGTGGTAGGCAGCCTTATCACAGACCTAAAGACAACAGGTAAACAGGCAAGATCTGAGCCCTTTGCAGCCATGAACAAAAAAATGAACGATTCTCCTAATAACTTGTTAGCTCAGTTATGTTGCCATAGCAACCAAACACAACCCAATGTAAAATTGGATCAGGGTCCAAATTTAAGGCTGATGCAATTAATTATTTTATTTGATAAGCTATGAGTTGACC
Source organism: Apodemus speciosus (assembly GCA_002335545.1). Taxonomy (NCBI): domain Eukaryota; kingdom Metazoa; phylum Chordata; class Mammalia; order Rodentia; family Muridae; genus Apodemus; species Apodemus speciosus. Next base: position 146,013 of record BDUI01000021.1, read on the forward strand.
TAACAGTACAAGAAACTATTTACTACAGTGATATCACAAGTCCTGTAGCTTATACATGCCAACTATGGGCTCTGTCCTTTGAAAATGTGATTAATTCCAAAATAATTACATACTTTCACCATAAGTTATAAAAATGTAAGTATTATTTAACACTTGGCATAGGCCCAAAGGATTCACCACCCTACTCCACAAATACTTAGACAGCCATATTTATTGCTACTATATCTACAACAGCTAGGTAATAGAAATAACTTTAAAGTCCTCCAAATTAGAATGGACAATGAAAGAGTAGTACATAAACATAATAGAATTTTATTCTACAGCAAAAAAAAAAAAATGAAATCATGAAATTTTCAGTTAAATGATGAAAAATCATACTGAGTGAGGTAATTGAGACCCTGAAAAGCAAATGCCCGACGGTCTCTCTTATCTGTGAATCTTAACTCTGAAACTTTAGGTAAAAGTGCGAAATAAAGTAAAAAGGAGCTGCCATGGATGGGGGCGGGGGGGGGAAAGAATTCAAGAGAAAGGACAGTAGGATGCTATAAAAGAGATAACAGGGAAGCAGCACAGAGAAAAGGTGTATGTATAAGCCAAAACTGGGCTAACTGGTTGACCTTGAAATTTAACATTTCAACCACAACCTCCCAAGGCCTCCAAAGGAGACCAAATAAAGACAGACTAGATCTTGAGAAGAAACAGGGATCTTAGACAGAAACAGGGAACAACAGTGATAAGATAATAACATAGTAGTGGTGGTGATCAGCAGGAAAAATCTGCATTGGAGAACAAGGAAGAAAAAACTACTAAAAACTCTTTAACCCAGGAATAAAAGTATCTGGCACCTTGGTTACTACCATGACACATTATTATATTATCTTGACATAAAAGAAAAGTTCCAAAAGTCGGAATATCCCAGTCTTCATGTGCAAAGATAACATCTGTATGAACTCCAAGGGCAGTAGCTTTTGTGTTCTACAGATGTGTCTTAACCTTTTGACATCACAAAATGACATTATCATCTATGACATTTCATGCCAGAACTCCATGATCAAATTGCCAAAATAAAAGTCGTCATTTTTTAAGACTCATAATATTTTAATAAAGTTTAGATTTTGTGTTGAGCTGCACTCATACCTGTCCTTGCCTGCATTCAGGTTATAATACAGGCTGGACATATATATCTCTTACCTCAAGTATGTCATCTACACAGAACTGACCTTTTCAGGATTACCATCAGATTCGAATATGTCTGTAGGCACATTAAGATTAAGAATACATGTGGAGAAGAGCTAAAATTTAAAAGATGGTTAAGGCTGGGTGGGGATAGCGAAATAGGAATACAGCAAGTGTTCAAATGATTAAAAAATAATATAAAAATAGGAATGGACACCTTCTCCTGCTTGGGGGTTATCAGCTTCTGTCTTTGCCTGCCTTCTCTTCATCCTGTCTCAAAGGAGGCATCCTTTCTCCCCATTAAAGTTAATCCTTCGTTTCTGTTATTGCTCTCTGCTTCCTCTTGAATTTTGCTCATTATGTATATCTTCACATTTCTCTTGCATCTGCAACCTCAGTCTCTTCATCGGACTCCTCCTCTCTTCATAAACATATGTACCTTTCCACTAACCAAAAACAAACAAACAAACAAAAAAAAAAAACAAAGAAACTTCCTGTGAAGTTGCTACTACTTCAAACTTCTACCCAAGATCTTATTTCTCTTTATTCCACTTTGTCAAAGTCCTCTCGCTTCTTACTGGAAGTTTTTGTTTCCTTTTCTTATTGCTATAATCCTGACACAGGGCAGGCAATGCCCAGCACCCAATGAATTCACAGAGAGCACATGAATGTATGAAGCTGTGCTGTTGGTATTACTCTTGTAACTACTTTACAGAGTGCTTTTCCATTAAATATTCTTTCAGTTTCTTCCCTTCCACGTATTTTTTCTTATGTAACTCTGTGGTAGTAGATGGATACTCTACTCTCAGTTTTTGACTATTCCCCTACAGGGTGAGCTTCAACTAAGTGGTTAAGAGATTCCCCTCCCCCTTCAAATTCAGTTACCAAAAAAATCTCAAAACTGTTTCCTTTATAATACAATCATATAAAACTGTGCCTAACACATGAAGAATTTTTACATGTTCTCTGGGAAAGATGGAAAAACAATGGAGATTTATGAATAGGAAAGTGGAATGACCTGACTTAACACCACTGCTGGCTACCATAGTAAATCCAGACTAAAGAGAATCTGTTAGAGACTAAATGTTTATGTCTCCCCAAACGCCAAATATTGACGTTTAATCCTTACAGTGGATTATTTGAACAAAAGGCTTTTAAGGAAGTGGTTGAATCTCCCGTAAAGTGCTAATCTGATGGGACCCGTGTCCTTGTAAGATGCAGCCACAGCAGAGAATTTGCTCTCCATTTGTATTCAGAAGAAAAGGCTCCTGAAAGAAGATATTAACAAGACAGGAGGAAGTTGCTAACCCAAACTGAAGGGTGCTTGGCAAGCTTAGAGAGAAATGGATATAAAAGCTAAATGTTGAGTTGGGAAATCTTAAATTTGGGAGTCTCCTTATAATATATATAATATATATATTATAATAATATATCCAGGAGATAGTTATACACACTAATTGAGAGTTCAGAGTGAATTCCAGGTTTTAAACAAAAAAAAAGTAAAAAGAGAGAAAGAAACTTGGCGATTATTAGATAAGTATGTCATCGGAAGGAAATAACGGGTTAAATGAAGTCAACCCAGAACTAAGAGTGGACATAAAGCAAGAATATCTGGGTACAAAGCCATGGGGCCCTGATGGGTGGGGACCAGGACGAGAGGAGGCAAACACAGAATGAGAAGGCAAGAAACTGCACTGTCAACTCATCCTTCCAAATGCCTTCACCATATGAATTTGCATGTCATTTGCATATTTTATGTGTAAACCACTAAGAGGACACCATTGCTAAATGACTTTGTTCCCTGGACTACTGACAGCACTCTAAGTTTGTGGCCACCTAAACTTTGAAGAGTTTGTCTTATGACACAGTCACATGAGAACCTACTACGTCTTTCTTGCTGCCAGCTCCCATTCTGGCCTTCCAGATCCTCTGCATTGTCAGGTAATACTTCTTAATCATCCGTGGCCGCCGTGAGTTGATCCTGCATTGCTAAATAATTATGACCATTTGTTTCCATCACACACACACACACACACACACACACACACACACACACACACACACACCAGAATTTGTGTCTTCCCATTGAAGTTACATCTCAAATATCACGGAATATGTAACCTAATAATACTGAGTTCAGGTTATCTTATTTTAAAAGGTAATCACAAAACTAAATAAATATAAATGGAATCAGAGAAAGGAGATGGCAACCAAAAGGAATTAAGAGATCCCAAGAAGTTTTTTTTTTTTTTTTTTTTTTTTTTTTTTTAAGGATGAGATGTGTTACAATTTCATTGTGCCCTTATGGGAATGATACAGTTGAGAAAGAAAAACAACGTTTTAAAAAAAAGTGATTAATATCAGAGTACTGTTGAGGGTTGGTCTGTTGCCAGGTACTGTGATGCTAAATTCTGTGTCCCAAGGTCTAGTTGCCTAAGACAAGTAAAATCTCATGTATGCCAGCTTTTGTTGTGCAAACCTTGCTCTTCAATTTAAAACTATTGATTGAATAAAGATGCCTACACCTGCTGGTGAGATGGCTCAGTGGTTAAGAGCACTGACTGCTCTTCTGAAGGTCCTGAGTTCAAATCCCAGCAACCACATGGTGGCTCACAACCATCTGTAATGAGACCTGATGCCCTCTTCTGGTTTGTCTTAATATAGCTAAAGTGTGCTTAACATATAATAAATAAATAAATCTTTTAAAAGGAGGGGGGGCTTGAGAGATGGCTCAGTGGTTAAAAGCACTGACTACTCTTCCCAAGTCCTGAGTTCAAATCCCAGCAACCACATGGTGACTCACAACCACCTGTAATGAGATCTAACGCCCTCTTCTGGGGTGTCTGAAGACAGGTGCCATGTACTTACATATAATAATAAATAAATCTTAAAAAAAAATGATGCTTACACCTGTAGCTGGGCGGAAGAGAGGTAGGCGGGGCTTCCATTCCCGAGCTTAGGTCTGAGGCAGTGACCATGAGGGAAAGAGGAGAGAAGAAGGCGGCTCCATGGAGTGGGTGGATCATGAGTACAGGGCCAGCCTGTTGGAGTAGGAGCAGCCCAGGCAAAACATGGCAAGTGATATCTCGGGATTACTGATTGGGAAATAGACAGATTAGCACAGAGGGTTGATATCTACCCAGCTCTAGTGCTTTAAAGCTTATTATAAGTACAAAGAAAAGTTTTTGTGTCTTTTATTTGAAAACTGAGTGATCTAAGGTGGGGTAGAAACCCCCACATATTTACCATGACAGAGTAATACATCCCAGCAGACAGAGGGGGACAGGACAAAATGTACAAGCTGAAGAGCTGACCTTGGTTATAAAGACAAACCGTTTGTTTAAAAGACAGAAAGGTGGACTATGATAAGGCTCTGGGGTTAAAAGTGATTGCTGCTAGACCTGACAGCCTGACTTCAGTCCCTAGAACCCACATGACAGAAGGGGAGAACCGACCCCTCACAAGTTGTTCTCTGACCTCTACATGTTCTATGGTGCACACATGTGTGTACACGTATATAGGAAATACCTTTTTTTTCTTAATGAAATGAAGGTAAAATTGAGATAAGAGTGCAGAGGGAAGTGTTGAAATCCAGAGGAGGTTTTTTAATTATCTACAGAAGTTAGGAGTAAGAAGTTTAGTTGCCAGTGATCCATCCGTTATGCACCCTCGCCTCACACCCCGCCACTGTGAGGTGCTAAAGGCAAACTGTACTTCATTCAGGTTTACATTTGAACAGCTCCCTGTCTGGCAACTTCTAACTTTTGATTATCAACTTTGGGCAATTTTACTGAATCTTCATACAAAGTACAATCACATTAACATTATGCTAGTAAATGAACTCTTAAGATTTCATAAAAGAAATTTACAAAGGAAGATGTACAGTTAAAGGGCTAGCATGAAATGTAAATAAAGAATATATCCAATAAAAGAAAAAAGAGACTTTTGCTTTCTAGCTACCAAAGAAATCAAGATTAAAAAAAAGTATATAGAAAAGAATGATAGTTCTAATAAAATACTGTGATTCCATCCCTAGCCTCTAAATAGGGCTGACTTGTTTAAGTCTTTTTTAATACTATTTATATATTTAAGACATATTTATAAATAAATATAAGACCAGCTAGACATCTTTAATATGAAAATTCGAAGTCTGAAAGACTTCAAAATCTAAAAACCTTGAGAACTGACATGATGTCATAAATAAAAAGAAATTTCTGCAGTTTCTTTATGGCAGTAAAGATGCACACACAGTAGAAACAGCTTGAAATCACTTTCGGGTTCTACATGTAAGGTATAAACAGAACATAAATAAATTTTACACGTGGTTCCTTTTTAATGTGCAAACGTTCCGAGAGTCAAAATCATATGAAATACTTCTATCCGATAGTTTCACATAAGAAAATCATTGACTTTACATGACATTTAGCCAAACAGAAATCAAAGTATTTTGTTAATATTTCAAACAGGCTAATTTAGAGTGACTTAGAGAGGACAAACTGCAGAAAACAAAATTTCCAGAGAGAATACTACTACAATGCTACATTTCAAAGACGCTGGGAAGATGGCTCAGTGGGTAAGGTGTTTTGTTTTGTTTTGTTTTTTTCAAAAGTTTGAAGACCTGAGATCAGATCCTCAAGACACACATGGACGCTGGGTTTGGTGAGTCCCACTCCAGATGTGGAGGGGCAGAGACAGGTCTATCCATTGACTTCTTGGCCAGACAGTGTGCAGAGACAGCAAGTTCCAGAAAACAATACTGCCCCAAAAGATAAGGGGGAGAAAGAACCGGGGAAGACATGTTAACATCAACTCTGACACAGGCCAGCATGAGGTGGGACACACACACACACACACACACACACACACATTCACATATGTAAACCATATACACACACATGTACACTCACAAAGAATGAGTATGGAAAACAAACATATAATCCAAATGGGTGAAGTTTAGCACTGCCATTTTCTTTTTTTTTTTTTTTTTTTTTTTTTTTTTTTTTTTTTTTTTTTTTTTTTTTTTTTTTTTNTAGACCAGGCTGGCCTCGAACTCAGAAATCCACCTGCCTCTGCCTCCCAAGTGCTGGGATTACAGGCGTGCGCCACCACGCCCGGCCTAGCACTGCCATTTTCAACTGTTTGGCTGCAGCAATGTCATGAACTTTCAACCCTCTGAAACTGTGAAAAGTTCACTCTCAGCCAGTGAGCATACCCGCAAACATTGCCTGATATTAAAAACATTTTGGAGTAAATCCAATGGGGGAAAATGGTTAATTTAATTAATAAAATTAAAATCCTTATTCAAAAAATAAAAAGCAGTAAGTAGGGCCTGGAGATATGGCTCCGTAGTTTAAACCCTGTTGCTTTTGCAGAGGACCTAGGTTCATTTTCCAGCACCCACATAGCAACTCACGACCCTCTAAATTGCAATTCCAGGGGAATCTGGCGCCCCCTTCTGGCCTCCATAGGTACTGCATACACATGGTGCACAGACATACAGGCAGGCAAAGTTCCACATACACAAAATGAAATTCTTTTTTTTTTTTTAACAGTAAGTCATCCCCTCAAATTTTGAGGCAGAATATCACTCTGTTGCTTAGACTGACCTAAAACTCACTATGCTGACCTTGAACCTGGGATCCTTCTATCTTGGCTTCCCAAGTACTCAGATTTCCAGTGCGTACCTCCTTGACCCACCAACAAAACTATTTTATAAAGTGGTCTGTGTGAGAGAAGTAATTCTAACAGCTGAGAAAACTGTAACTCAATCTCAGTACAATTCTGTAAACTCCCAGTAATTCCATCATGCAACCCTTACTGCTCCACGGAATTTGCTGATTATATGTGAAACTGGGCTCACGTACCTCTTTTATCTAAACTCCATTTATAATTAATGTTCTCCTCTAATCTACAGGTAGAAACCATTTCCCCCCTTGAAGAATTTAGGTGACCTTTGTAATTTGCTCTGGCCAAGCAAACATGACAGGACCAGCAAAGTGCTAGGATTAAGCATAGATCTCTAGGGGCCCTGGATATTTCCTTTCTCTTTCCTTCTTAGAATCATAATGTTGCCACATTGGCCCAAACTGGCCAAGTAGATCTTGACAGATAAAACCTTTCCTATCACCTCACATGATGTTCACCCATCCCCTGAAAGAGACAGGCATCTAATTTACAACATAGTATACATAGGGGGAAAAACAGACACCATATGTTTTGGATGCAGAGATATAGAAATAAAGCCAGAACTGAGATGGAAATTTCCTTTGTGTTGGTTAGCTCTCACAGTGCCAAAAGGTGCTGTGCACAGTCTCCCTTAGCTGTGGACTCTGCCTGCTGCATCACTGTGGTAGTTTGAATAAGAATGGCCCCCAAAGCCTTGTATATTTGAATGCTTGCTCCCCAGTGGGTGGAAATGTTTGGGAAGGATTAGGAGGAATAGCTTGTCTCAGGAGATTGTTATTGGGATGGGCTTTAAGTTTTCAAAAGTCCACACCATTTCCAGTTAGAGTATATTCATTCATTCTGTCTGTCTGTCTGTCTGTCTGTGTCTGTCTGTCTGTCTGTCTGCCTCTCTCTCTCCCTCTCCGCCTTGTGGGTTGGAGTCTCAAATGTGAGCTCTCAGCTTCTCCTTCAGCACCACGCATTCCTGCCTGCTACCACGCTCCCCACCACGACGGTCACAGAATAAACGGATCCTCTGAAACTGCACATCCCTATAAATGTTCATCAAGTTGCCTTGGTCATGATACTTCAACGCAGCAATAGAAAAATGACTAAGACAGCGACCCACCACTATGAGAGATGTACCCACCAGTGTGACTGTCATGGGGCAACCAACCACTCTCTGAAGAATTCACGCCTGGTGCTGCTAGTGTGGAAACAGGACACAACAGGGCACCATTGGTGCTCTGCCAAACAGCCTGGATGCTCTAGCCAAAGTACCTTCTGAACACTGGTGCTGATGCACACACATCAGTGCTTCTGTTCGTCTTTGCCAGAGAGGCTTCTTTTTATAGTGGGCAGTGCAGAGGCTTATAATTGGTTAAAGTCTGAAAAATAAGTGATTATTGACTGCTCAGCCATAAGTGGGGCTTTCACATCACCCCTTCCAGACCTTGAGAACTATTCCCGAAGAGGGGAAATGAGGAATGTGAGAGCCCGAGGAAGGGTGGAGTGTTGTGGATCACTGTCCTCTGGGTACACACGACCATTGTGCTCCTTAAAACACAGCAGATTAGATCGCCTGCTCAAGACCCACACGGATTGGGCATGTGACCTTTCAATCACAGAAGGAGGAAGGGCTAACAGGGCCTGACCCCCTCCTTGGAAACGTTTAGGCAGCTAACAGTTGCTAACGGGAGGTGCAACCTTATTGCTTCCTGAGGATTTATAGGAGGTCAGTTTGGATAAGGAGAAACATCTCATCAATGGTGCGACTGCAAGTAGGTCGCCCATGTATCTGTAGATAACCCTTCATCCAAACTCCTGTAACTGACATTCATTCATATTTTCTCTGAGTCTGTCTCTGTCTGTCTGTCTGTCTGTCTGTCTCTCTCTCTCTCTCTCTCACACACACACACACAAATATGCATGCACATAAAATAATTTTTTAAAAAGCTCAAATAGAAATTTTTTAATACTTTTTTTTCAGAGTCTTTGTGGACATCATAGTGATTGGTCACTACTTTGCACGAATGGGAAATTACATTGGGAAGCGGCCTAGGACTTAATCAGTAAACCTAACCTGACATTCTGGATGTATCAGCTGTGCCTGAGGCAAACTTTTGAGAGCTAATTCCTAGTCTCCTCACTGGGAATTTAGAAATATTCCCAGAGAGGGGAAACGAGGAATGTGAGAGCCCGAGGAAGGGTGGAGTGTTGTAGATCACTGTCCTCTGGGCAGACACGGCCATTGTGCTCCTTAAAACATGTCAGTTTAGAGCGCCTACACAAGACCTAGGACTCCATCCCATAGGACATTTGGGACCACTGGATTCTAAATGGGCCAGTATTTTAACATTGTGAATATTATACTAACAGTGTTACTGTGGATATATACTAAATACGCACTAAATACATACTAAGTATACTATAATATACATTGTGAATATACACCAAAAGTATTAGCAGCTGAGGCTGGAGACATGGTTCGGGCATTAAGAACACTTGCTGCTCTAGCAGAGGACCAGGTTTGGTTCCTAGCACCCATATGGCAATTCGCAAGTATATATAACTCCAGTTCCAGCAGATCCAATGCCCCACACCAGGCATGTACGGACAGCACAATTAAAACACTCATATACATAAAATAACAACAATAAATCGTCAAAGAATAAAATAAATAAGAAGGTTAAATTCATTCAGAGTTTTGTCCCACTCTATAAGTGTACCAGGCACCACTTATACCAGGAAACACCAGGAAAAGAAAACAATTAGGCATGGTACTGCCTACAACTTCCATCTACTAATAATCCACAGCCTCTAATTGTCACACAGTTAGAACTTATGCTTTAAAGCCCCTCACGGTCCTAAAAGCGCGCAGGACGGCGGCAGCGTCGCCTTTAAAGGCACAGATTCCAGACTCACTTGGCAGCTCACGTCCATCCCCGCCTCCAGCAGCACCTGGACCACCGCCTTGTGACCATTGCGGGCTGCGAGGTGGAGCGGCGTGTGCTTCCGAGTGTTACAGCTCATTAAGTTTGGGTGGGCGCTGATGATCATCTTCACCACCCTCAGCCGCCCGTAGAGCGCCGCCAAGTCCAGCGGCGTTTCCAGCTTGCTGTTCCTAATCGTGGGGTCCGTGAGCTCCTCTAGGAGAACCGCAACGACTTCCGAGTGTCCGTACTGCGCTGCACAGTGGAGGGCGGTTTCGTTCTCATTGTTCTGGTTAAGGCGGAGAGAGACGAAAGACAGGTCTTCAGAAATTTAATTAGCCATCAAACTCTAAACACAATAATTTAAAACTTGGCATGCGTGAAGATGTGAATTTAAGCATAACCTATAGTGAGGAACATCTAAGTGGATTTTATATTTGATTAAAGTATTCATCACTCATGGCATCGAAATCACGGCTTAGTTTTACCACTTCAATATTAAAAAAAAAAAAAAATCAGACTTCCCTGTATCACACAGTCTGGCTTCTAAGAGTGATGGTTTAGCCACCCTGGTCAGTGGCCCTGCTGGGTCCAGATGGCCAGTGTTCCCTGCACTGCTCTTGCCTCTCTGACATTTGCTAATAAGGAAGATTAATAACAATTATAACACACTTTGAACGACTGACTTTGTAACTAGAGTTGAGATGATAAATTCCTGATAGTGACAGACTTACAGAAAAGTTACCCAGATTGTTTCAATGTATTTTTGATAAATAGAAACCAGGGTTTTCGCTACAAATTCGATGAGTAACAATATGAATCATGACTTCTTTGCAGAAAGACTGAGGACTCCTATCCCTAGGATAAGACAACAGCATCCTTTTGAAAACACAGATAAGAAACAGGCCTGGGACCACACCTAGGTGTGTCAGCAAGAATACCAAGGCCTGCCTTTGCCGCTGGGAAGAATTCCTATTGAACAACCAATGGTATTTTCCTAGAAATTTAACAAGATTTCTAAAATAAATAAATAGATAGAATAAAATAAATAAATTCCATTATGAGGCACATTGAACCTTCAGATAATTTTGACAATTGACGTGAGGAGATGGGGGTCTTGGTGTGTCCAGAGTGGGCAGAGTCAGTTGAGAGAACGGTGAACCAGAAATACTAACTGCACAAGTGAAAGAGTCTTAATTAGGGCTCCAGAGGGAAAGATCAGCCGCCATCAGCACAGCCATCCACACAGTGAATGCTCGACACCAGACAGAGTTGCATCTCTTGTCTTTAACTCGATTAGTCCTCTTTGTAAGATGGGGGCTATCCTCATCATCACTACCTTCACCTGCTGGGGGAGGTAAGCAAGACGCCAAATAACTGAACAATGGGTTTTTTAATTACACAGCCATTCGTGGTGTGTAAAGGTAGCACTGAGTTAGAGGCTCCGTGCTTCCCAAAGCTTGTGGAGAAGCAGCAGCAACATCTTTGCTGCGCACCTAACACTCACTTGACAGCTCACGTTCTGCCAGGGTTCGAGCAACACCAGCAGGACGGCTTTGGTACCACTGAAGACAGTGATGGGAAATGACATGTGGCTCGGGATTTGAACCAAGTAGCCCAGACCCAGCGTCTGAACAATCAACACATATGACCTTTCAACACAGCAGTGGTGCCTGCAAACACTTGCCAAACAACTACAATTTTTTTTTTTACAAGCATTGTCTCATTAACTTTTGCAGAAATCTTACATGTTGGGTATGAACATCTCTACTTCGTGGAGAAGGTTAAAAGAAAAAGAGAAGACAGTCACACTGCATCTAAGATCAGGACCTTTTGGTACGTGTCAAAACCTAGAGCCTAAGATCTCACTGCCTCCATCTGCCGCTATGCCACCAAGAAAGCTTGGAAAGTGTCTTAAATGTTTCCAGAGATTTCACCCTGAGCTCACTGAGCTAGGAGGAGCTGCCTCTTAGGTAGGAAAAAGGGAAAAAAGACAATTTAAACTCAAGCACATCTTAATCTCACAGGACAAACGAGCATACAAATCAACACCAGAACCAAAGTAAAACAAACAAAAAACGAAGACTTGTGCTGGATCAAGGAAAAATGCAAACCAGTAAATTAGGCAGCTAGAGGAAAGATGTGAGAACCTAAAGAAGAGTGATGGGGTGGAACCGGGTAGACGAGGAAGGGCTTCTTATTTTGTGTGTCTACTATAAGCGCAGGACAATGGGAGATTAAAAACAGACAGACAAGCCTGCTCTAAAGACAGTGGATGAAAGCTGGAGAGGCAGGAGGGAATCCACCTGAAGATATTTCTTGCACTTTGTATAAGAATTAACCTTGTGCTTAATTTAGATGTTTTACCAGCATTTCTGTCCCTGTTCACAAAGACTGACTACTTATAGCCTTAGACTTCCTGCTTTGTTAAATCTGAATGTCCTACAAGCTTCTTAATGCGCCCAAGCTTATTACTCTAACACATAAAAAATATGACATAAAAAAATATGCTTCCTGACCAGACCAATTTCCCCTTGGTCTAAAAAGGACTGAATCCCATTTTTCAAACTGTAATATCTCTCTGAGAAAGAGAAAGGCCAATTATGAAGTAATGAGTCCTCAAAGATCTCTCCACTTTTCCACAGCCCTTAGCCTAGAAAAATAGGAGGAAAATTGTTAAGTTCTTCTAATAATACCAAATTAGTGCTGTTCAAATCTCAGGAGAAATTATCTCCATCATTAAAGAGCTATTTAGGAGACAATGTTCACAGGTTTTTATCCGCAATCAACACATGCTTGGTCCTTTATCAGTGGGGACTACAACTGTGGTATCTTTAAAAGGGCAAGATGATACACTTCTGTCCGGGCTAACAGTCCAAGAAAGAAACATCTCATTTTAGACTATGGTGGCGTATTGATTAACAATCACTAGTACATCTTTAGAGACCATTCTTTAAAGGTTCTGAATACTTCATTTTTAACCAAATAACTAGCCTCTGAATACTTAAGATACTTACAGACAATAGGTAACAGAAGGAAACAGGGGACAAACCCCATTTACCAAAAGACATGAGTTCAAGCAGCAAAGACAAAGGATCCTCTGACTTGTACCCCAGTAGTAAATTAAAAGGAAAAATTAGGCCAGGGTAATGGGGGGGGGGGGTAAGAGGGGTGTACACGGAACACACAGAACATGCAAGAAACTGGAAATAATGCTGTTCTTTCTCCATTGTTTCCACGTGGTACCAGAGTTTGTCTTTCTTGTATTTATTTCTTTGCTCATCGTTTGGGACCAACTTCATACATGAGCACTGTACCCACAGCTCACCCACCCTTCCCTTCCCGCGCCTCCCTCCTCCCCGGCTGCCCCTCCCAACCAAATCCATTTAGCCTTCCCTGTGTATGCATGTGTGCCGGGCTATCCTTCCCTGTTTCCTGCCATGGTCCTCCTCTGCATGTTGGCTTCTGTACACGTAGTATGGTGAACAGGATCTATCTGAAAGCCTTAAGCACACCCCTCATTCACAATTCACCAGATCCCTGAACGGTCGTCATCTGTGTGTAAGATCGCTGTTCTCTCCATAACCACATGGTGTGTCATTCATAAGCCAGAAGAGATCCAGCAGGGTTGGGTTGTTTTGTTTTTTAACATGAAAACACAAGACTGACCAAATTATTTTCTAAAATGGACTCCATGATACTTTTCATCTGGATGTTTTAGAAGCTCGGTAGGAGCCCCGAGTTTATGCCACAGCATAAAAATATGATATAGAAAAGCACGTTCTGCTAACTGGTGTTGTTAACACTTATTGTATGTACCAACCAGCAATACTGCAATGCACAGTCTCAGTTCCTTGTGTTCAGTGAAGGTCTGAAAGGTTAAATGGAAACTTCCAGAAATACTTTGTAAGTTTTGAATCCTGGGCTAATCAGTGCGTGAGGAAATCTTGAGCTGTTCCACTCCACGTCTCTCCTGACAGGAATCATCCCTGACATCCTTAATGTTCATCTCATGGATCAGATCCAACAAGCTACATCAGAGCTTGCATTCACCCAACCCTTATGTCACTAAATGACCCAGAGCCCAAAAGGGATGCGGCACTCAAGGATCGTGGAGTGAAACACAGAAAGACAAATAATCCCTGACACTACATGGCAACACTGCAAAAGTATGAGAAGAAGAAGAAGAAGAAGAAGAAGAAGAAGAAGAAGAAGAAGAAGAAGAAGAAGAAGAAGAAGAAGAAGAAGAAGTAGTAGTAGTAGTAGTAATAGTAGTAGTAGTAGTAGTAGTAGTAGTAGTAGTAGTAGTAGTAATAGTAGTAGTCTGGGGCTGGAGAGATGGCTCAGTGATTAATAGCACTCACTGACTGCTCTTCCAGAGGTTCTGAGTGCAATTCCCAGCAACCACACGGTGGTATATTGATTAACCATCTCCTAACCATCTATACTAGGATCTGATGCCCTCTTCTGGCATGCAAGCATGCAGGCATGCATGCAGAATACTGTATACATAATGAATAAACAAATCTTTAACAAAAAAAAAGTCTGTTGAAGACTCATAAAACATGATATAAACCTTGCCACTTTTCCTGGGTGACAACAAAGGAATTTTGAAGTGAAATTGCTTACAAATGCTTCCCCCAAAACAATCAGAAGCAATACATGGTAATATTAGGACAGAGGCTTTTAGCAGGGGTATTGGACGCCTGATGAGGGAACAATTATATAAGTCAAAGATCCTCTTCAGAAACAGTGAAACACTAACCAAAGGGCATAATTTCAATGCCATGGGTATGCGATTGGCTAAGGGCTTGTGCTTTGGATCTGAAAGCCCTTTTAAAACATTGATTCCATGTCTTAATAGATGCATCCTGGACATATTCTTCTTCTCTAAGGTCATGGCCTCATCCAGACAGCAGCCATGATCTTCACCAGGCTATGACAGGAATCAGTGAGGTAACACAGAGACCATGGCTCACCTGTCACAGAAGACTGTAAGTAACAGGGTCTAGGAAGGCAGCATTAGTGTGTAAGACCTGCACTCAGAGTTAAGTCTCAGTTCAGGTCACCCAGAAGTATGTGGCCTTAAATGAGTTACTTAGCTTAGCTGGACTCTGTTTTTCAACTATGAAATAGGAAAGATAATTTCACTTCCGATTATTAAGTAACACCGGGAATTAAGTAACATTGCGCAGGTGGAAGTACTTTGAACAATGACTGATTTCCCTTAGTCCTCATTAATGTTGATTTTCAGTCCTCCTGCTACTGTTTAAATACATAAAAGTTTCTAATTAGCTAAAAACATTTCTGTGCCATTTGCGGGGAGTGGTTAGCTAAAATTCAAGTTATTGATAAGAATAAAATCTGAACTTCTGACTCTCTCAGGGGTATTGGTCTAAAGTGGAAGGACACATTTAGAATGAAAAGTCTTGAGACGGTGATGGAGGACAGCTCAATTGCTAGCTGAGGAGATGCTAAGATGCTAAAGGCTAGAGGCTAAGCTCCAGCCTCACAACCCACATTTAAAAAAGGCAGGCACGATGGCGCAGGCTTATATAGTCTTAGTGCTGAGGAAGCCAGCCAGAAACCTAGTCAGTGAGTTCAGGTCCCAAAGGAAGCAGGCGGCTGCTGTGGAATAACAGCTGCCTCAGCCTCCACACGCATAGCCACACAACTACATGTGCACTAGTGTGTGCACGCGCACACACTGATATATACATAAACACACACACATGCACACACTCATATACACATAAACACACACACACTGGCCTATATGTTCTCACGCACAGGCACGCACAGGCACAGACACCACCACCACCAAAGCAGTCTCAAGAAGTGTTCAACTTGTCGACAACCAAGCCACAGCACACGGTAATGGAAATGCAAAAATAGAGAAGGAGGAAGAGAAGGAGGAGGAGGAGGAGGAGG
>BDUI01000021.1:174359-189618 GCA_002335545.1 Apodemus speciosus
AGAGAGAGAGAGAGAGAGAGAGAGAGAGAGAGAGAGAGAACACTAAGAAATCTCAATGATTTTCTTAATAGAGAAGTAAGACCTGATCCATTGGATCTCAATCCAATGAGGTTGTGACACACATAAAAGACAGAAGGGGTCATTACATAAGCATTAAGAGAACAACTGGACAAGAGTACAGAGTAGTCTTAAGTAGTTTTTAAATGCAGATATAACAACAGATCTTCAAAATACATTAAGTAAAACCTAGCTCAACTGAAAGAAAATATATATACCTATGTCTGAAAAAAAATCAAACCAGCTCTCAGTTGATGAAATAAAAAGAAAACCAGTATGAAACTAAATAATATTATCCACCAACTTGACCTAACTGGAATTTACATAACATTTTATGCAATAATAGCAGAATAATAAATTTTTTTGCAAGTAAACTCAGGATATTTATCAAAACACAGCAAATCATCGAACATAAAACAGTCGCAATATATATGAAAGTATTCAAATCAAGAAAGAGATATTCTCTGACTACACTGAAATCAAATTAGAAATCACTCACACAAAAGCATCTGGAAACCCCTAGTGTTAGCAATGAAGTAACATCAAAGTAAAAGAAGATAAGAAAAAGGAAACTGCAAAGTACTTTAAGCTTAAAACACAGTACACTAAACTTGACTTACAACACTGACTTCATCTTTACATACTAAAACCATTCATACAATGAAAGCATACCTAAAGAACTTGTGTGGCTAAAGCACTGATTTAGACAAGAGGAAAGGCTCAAACTGACAACCTCAGCTTCTATTTTAAGAAACAGAAAAACAGAACTAGAGTTCGGCCATTAAAAGGCTCACACTCAATGCTTAAAAAGCCATGAGTTTCATTGCCAGCACCCATGTAATCTAAGTCTGCCTCCACAGTTGCCCTGTTCTGCCCTCTAATATCACATGTACTACACGGGTGGTGCGCGTGCACACACATACACACACGCACATGCACATGTATATGCACACGCACACACATCAGTAAAAGAAATTATAAGTCATGTAACACATGAGCAAAAAGAAAAAAAAAAACAAATAATCCCTGTAAAATAACCATAAATCTTGAATACACATTTTCCAAAGGGGATATAAAATAGACCACAGGTATATGAAAAAGCATACAATGTCATTAATCATTAGATTTCATCGGTAATAAATTTCACTAATCAAAAACAGTATGAAATATTAATATAAGCATTAGGATGGTTATCCTCATTCTTTTCATAGTTGTTCAGGTTTGGGGAAT
The DNA here is from genome assembly GCA_002335545.1 of Apodemus speciosus. Classification (NCBI taxonomy): domain Eukaryota; kingdom Metazoa; phylum Chordata; class Mammalia; order Rodentia; family Muridae; genus Apodemus; species Apodemus speciosus. The sequence goes on from BDUI01000021.1 coordinate 175,647, forward strand.
AGAAAGTGTCTATATACTGTGAGTTAGAATGTAAAATGACATAGTCACCATGAAAACACTGTGGAGGTTTTAAAATAAATTAAAAATAGAACATCATATGGCCCAGCAATCACACTTCTGAACATATACCAAAATATTAACATCGTGGCAATAAAGATAACAGCACTCCTGTGTGCACTGGGACTATTGTCTACCAATAGCTGAGATAGTCAAACAACCTAAATGCCTGGCAGCCAGCAGATGACCAAACCAAGAGTGATATATGCATATAATTAATGTAAAAGGAAGAAAGACCTTGACACTTGCTACAGCATGGGACGAACACAGAGAGCATCACCCTAAGTGAAATAGCCAGACACGGGGAGAGAGGTACCTTACATCACTGCTGACTGAAGCACTATTCACAATACCTACATGGGAACCAACCTAGGTGTCCAACAACCAAAAATGGATAAAAAAAAAAAAATGGGTCTAGATGCCCCATGGAAGTTGTTCATTCAGAAAGAAGAACAGAGTTTCATCAGTAGGAGAAAGGTGGATAGAACTAAGCAAATTAAGCCCGTCATGAGACCACCAGGATCAAGCGTTCTCTAATTTAGGGTTTCTAAATTTTTACAAGGAGACCTAAAATAATGTCTCTCTGTGTATATTTACACAAATTCATAAAAATACAAATAAATATGTATTTATGTAACATGAATGTTCAAATGAAACTAAGCAAAGGAGATTAATGGTAAGCGAGGAATAAGAAGGGGCAGAGAAACGTAGGAGATTATGTTCAACATATACACTTGAATGTCGGTTTCTTATATAGCGGTACCACGCATATTATGATAAACAACGGAAACATGGTGGAAAGAAATTTTACAGGGTGAAAATTGAATTCAACAATGTTCTTGAAAGTTACCATGGCATAATCAAAACTTTTTTTCAAATAGGAACATTATTTAGCATAACAACTCCCCTTTGGAGAACTTGATAAATATGAAATGAAAGCATTGATATAAGCACTGTAAATATAAAAATGTGCTTGACAATTTTAAGAGCAAAAGGAATATTATGAGCATGCATCAAGAAGAGAAAATAATGGGTTTTATAAGCACTATGGAATTCATGCACTAGGGAGTCGCTAAAGTATGGAATGTCACGCCACTACTACTGCAAATAACTATTATCTATTTGTGTACACCTTGAAAGTTAGCAAAACTATACTAAGTGAAAAGAGTGAACTTCAAAATATTGTATTTGACTCAGAATTCCAAATGTGTTTTTTTTAATGCAATAACTCTTTCACATCTGTTTAAGACAAACACTCTTATTATTCCCATTGGTCAGACGAGAGATATTAGCAATAATTTAGAAAAATACATATAATGTCTTTTGGTTAAAATTATGTGCAGAAAAGAACGCACACAAAGATACATTTAGCTCCTTTTTTCTTTACTAATATATTTATTCACTTTATATCCTGATCACAGCCCCGCCCCTCTCCCCTCACAATCCCACCCTCTTAAGTCCCTCCCCCACTAACTTCTCCCCTTCTTCTCAGAAGCCCACCTCAGGTACCGCCCCACCCTGGGACATCCAGTCGCAGCAGGACTAGGTGCATCCTCTCCCACTGAGGCCAGACCAGGCCAATCAGAGGAAGGGATAACAATGGCAGACAAGAGAGTCAAAGAAGTTTGAGTCCTTTAAAATATCACTGAGGGGGAGAAGGTGAAGAGAAGGTGTAGATTCATTAGCTCCTTTTTAATTGCTGTGATCCAACCTCTAACATGAAGACCTTAAAAGAGAAATGGTTTATGTTGGGAGACAGTTCAGGTACAGCCCATCCTGATGAAGAAGGCGTGGCCGCAGGAGTGCCTCAGAGCCGGGGCAGCAGGAACCTGCGCACATCTCAGCAGATTAAAAAACAGAAAAGGCAATTTTTTTTCCATTTTTATTTTTTTTTTCTGAGACAGGGTTTCTCTGTGTAGCCCTGGCTGTCCTGGAACTCACTCTGTAGACCAGGCTGGCCTCGAAATCAGAAATCTGCCTGCCTCTGCCTTCCAAGTGCTGGGATTAAAGGCGTGGGCCACCACTGCCCGGCTGATTTTTTCCATTTTCAAACAGGTCCAGCCTACCACGTGGGCTGCTGCCACACATCAAGGCGAGTCTTCCCACCTCAGCCAATTCGCTCTGAAAATGCGCTCATAGACACACCATAGGTTTGACCGTGAGATGATTCTAAATCTGGTCAGGTTGGCAACGAAGACTAACCATCATGTTAGGTTTGCTTCAGATCATGAGGAGACTTGTAACACTCCAAGAAACGCGGAATTAATTCTGCAGTCAACTCGACACTCCCGGCATGACAAGGTCAGCATTAGGCGGCAGCTTCTCTGACAGGTTTTAGAAAGTGACCAGAAAGGAAACTGGGTTGACAGTTAATTTTAAAGATTTATTTATTCGTGTTATTTTTTTTCTGACTGTTTTTATTGGATATTTTCTTTATTTACATTTCAAGTGTTATGCCCATTCCTGATTCCTCCCCAAGAAACCCCCATCCCATCCCCCCTCCTCCTGTTTCTATGAGGGTGTACCCCCACCCACCCACCCACTCCCACCTCCCTGCCCTCACATTCTCCTACACCGGGGCATGGAGCCTTCACCGGACCAAGAGGGTCTTCTCTCATTGATGCCCGATAAGGCCATCCTCTGCTTCATATACAGCTGGAGCCATGGGTTCCTCCATGCTTACTCCTTGGTTGGTGGTTTAGACTCTGGGAACTCTGGTTGGTTGATATTGTTGTTCTTCCTATGAGGTTACGAACCCCTTTGGCTCCTTCAGTCCTTTCTCTAACTCTTCCATTGGAGACCCCATGATCGGTTCAATGGTTGGCTGTGAGCATCCACCTTTGTATATAGTCATGTATGTTTATGTATATGAATGCTCTGCCTGCAGGCACTCGCTCCTGCAGGCCAGAGAAGGAATCGAATCCCATTAGAGATGGTTGTGAGCTACCATGTGGTTGTTGCCATTTGAACTTAGGACCTTTGGGAGGACAGTGATCTTGACTGCTAAGCCCTCTCTCTAGTCCTTCTTTTTTAAAAGATTTCGTTGTGTGTGTATTTTTATGTATATGAGAACAGTTGATATTAATGGAAAAGTATGGAAGAAGTATCCTGAACTGTTGGGTGCACAGTGGCAAACTGAGAAAGCTGAGGGAACAAATTCAAATTCTTACATCTCAAAGGAAATCTCTGAAAGATGATAGCCATGTGGAAAAGAGTTAGCTTAGCACCTGACTGAGGTTCCTACCAGGAGTGGCACACAGGCGGGGAGATGCCTCTACTAGTAGGAGAACTTCAAGGGCCGTGGTGTCTTTGGAGGATGTTTGATTTCAGACAAGCTGCCTAAGGACCCTGTGTTGTTCAGAACACCCTCACAACGGAGGGAAAAGAAATGATAAGATGCTATAAATAAACCAATACGTTTTGTTATTTCCTGCATGCTATTAAAACCTTATGAGTATTTTGTGGAATAGGGCATTGCTATTTATTGCTAACATCAGGTGGGGGGGTGGTTCTATGTTCTTCATTCACCTCTTGCGTCTCACTTCCATATTATCAACAACAACAACAACAAAATAATTATAATAGAAGCCTGAGATTTTTCTAATGAAGGTCTCTTTTTCTAAGGAGATTGCACATGGGCACATATTTTTACAAACAAGGAGATTCAGAATAGAAATTCAGCATATGTGCCAGGAAGCTAAATTCAGCTGCACCTATTGACAGAGCCTGCAGGCGCACATCCACATATCCTCAGAACATCTCTACACATTTGAACGCTATAAATAATCCAGGCCCCAAACCTCAAACGAAAAACTTAAAGAAGGAAACCTGGATTTTGGAAAGCTCACGCCTTGAGTCAACAGCCCATTCATTCCAACTTTTTAAAAAATATATTCCTACTTTACTCCGTCATAATAAGTACCTTTAGCAGAGGTACGGGAAAGGTTTGAGAATCTTACTACATATGTGGGTTTTTTTTTTAAACCCAGATTCTTTATCTTATTCTAATAGAGACTAAAATAGCACTTCCAAATATTTTAAAATCTTCCTGTCAGCATTCTTTACCCAAAATCAATGTTTCCCTATAACGAGATCAAAACTTTCCAAAAGATTCCATTCCCTTGGTCGTAGTACATGTAATAACATAACCAGGTTCCTGTGAAATGGACTCTCTGCTGAACTTTCAGGTGGGCAGGACATGCATGAAACCATTTATTTCTTTGGTTTTTACATATTAAAGACGATAATCCTTAAATGTAATCCTAAGTGCCTTGGGCCAATATATACATGCATAGCCAGTGAGACGTAAGAAACAGCTACCCCTGCCAACGGATCGTTGCTATTGTCTTCACAGATGTATGGAGAAAATCCATTCCTAACAACGTAGGAGTGTGTCAGCCTTTTTTGGAGCTTTTATGGAGCTAGGGAAATAGGCTACTAGTAGAGAGAGCCCTATTAGCTCTCTGACTAGCCATATTTCAAGTGATTGATAGCCTAATGTGGACAGAGGCTTTCATATCATATAATGCAGGGCAGTTCGGTGTTATTACTGGGGCAAGAGGGAAAGAAAAATCAAAGGTTACACTGATGTGACGGGTTCCCGATATCCACGAGGACACACATCAACCTTTGTGACAGCAATTCCAGACGGTAATAACTGAAGGGAGTACGAGCCACCCCCAAAGTGGGCAACTCAGAAGTAGACGTCCCAAGGGAAAGGAGCATGCGCACTGCGTCACTTCTCGAGCGGGAGGCTCTAACCCTGCTGCTGCTGATACATCCCCCACTGTTGTCCGACTCCAGCTTCTCCGGCTTGCTGATGTGGACTCGAAACCAGCAACTCTCTAGGAAACTTCCAGACTTTCAGGATTAGACTGGGACTACTGAACCATTCATTTTCTTGGACTGAAAGCTGTCGGATTGTCTGCTTCCCCAGCCTACAAAAAGCCACTGTTGAAGGCTCCAGCCTAACTTATAAGGTAAGACAATCTAATAAATTCCTCTTTACACTATATATTATACAGAAATATTTGATATTTACATATGTTTTATATGCTCTATTACATTATCATTATTATTATTATTATTATTATTATTATTATTATTATTATTTTCTCTTCTTCTCATTTGTTTTTGTTTGTGTTTATCAGGTCTCACTATGTAGCTCTGTCTGTCCACTATGTAGACCAGGCCAGCCTCAAACCCACATAGATTCCCCTGCCTCTGCCTCCAGAGTACTGGGATTAAGACATATGCCACTGTGATTGGTATAACACAGCTTCTTAAATGATAGGACATACGCACACAACTGAATAAAGGGAGATGAGAAAAAAATGCCAATAGTAAAAGGTTTCTGAATGTGCAGCCACCAATGGTTCATTCAAAATCAATACACAATGAATTCCAGCTGTTTCTGGAGGCACTGTCCCATGATGCATTTCAAGAAGTTACTTGGTTCTGAACAGACAACATATGCACTTTTACACACGCTCTCACCCCACACATGACAACACACGCTCTCATGTCACACATGACAATACACACTCTCACGCAACACATGTCAATATACGCTCTCACACCACACATAACAGCAAGTGCGCCTGAAATACTTTGGCTCAGACTCATAGTATGAGATGAGATGTTTTAACTGAACATATGAAGTTTTCTGACAAAGGATGGTTTAATTACAGAAAACAAAAACTTATATATTTCCCTACTTTCATTCCTTAGCACAGAAGCATCAAATTGGTAAATACTTGAACTGTATTAGGTTGAAATGTTTGATTTTTTGACTTAGGTAGCCGGCTAATTTCATTTTTAAAATTCATTAATTCATTTTAACTTGGAATTAGGAAAGAATTTCCAAATATTTCTGAAGTGTCCCTAAATGTACTTTCATTCTGCACTATGCATTTGTGTGAAGTGGTAATAGCACCTGATGATTATAAAATCAAAATATCAACCTACTCCAAAAAACACTAAAGACGTTCATATTATACAACAGATAATGAGCCTAGTTTTAATCCTTCACATAAAATAAAACCACATCCTTCCCATTAGTATGAACTTTGCTTTAGATCTTGATAAATAATAAAACTATATGTAGAGATTACATATATATACATATATGTGAATAATTATATTCAGATAAATTTCATTATGATGTAGTATCAATAAGTGTATAATTTTTATACATATCCAATATACTTGGAGTCTCAAATGTAAAGAAGAAGCAATAGAAGAGACTTAAGCTCTGCTGGACAGAATTAGACTGATACAGTGAACATTAAATGGTTTTCAAAAGTAACTTAAAATATTGTTTGTCTTTTACAAAATAAAATATCTATTGTACTGAGTCCCAATTTCTTCAGGTGTTTTTATATCTTTTTTTTTTTGAGATGACAGAACAACTACTCTAGTGTACAGTCATATTTTAGTCTGCAAACACAATTACATAAAAGCTAACACTTTAGGGAGTATCATGGGCAAAATCATATTAACAAACGTTTTAAATGAATAATATGTACATTGAATTTTTCATTGTAGTTGCATAGCAAAGTACATAATAGTTTGGCTCTGAACAGAAATGGCTCAAGTAATAGTCACATCAATCGTGCTTGTTCTTCAATATATATATAATAAGGTTCCGCAGGAAACAGTTCGGAATGTGAGCATTTGTAGCCATCCCGAGCATTAAGCATAGCCCTGATGAAAACGAGACTAGACAGTGACTTTGTCACTGGTGGTAAAAACATAAAACAATTCTCCCAGCCCACACCCCCACCCTCTAAAGTTGACAGGATGCTTGAAAACAAACCTACAGACAAGGGAGATTAACCTGGCATAATCACACGCCACGGATTCAATGGCAATTGTTCCTTCTACCCTTGTGTTCGCTTCCTAGATAATAAGTCGGAGGTACTGTCAAATGCACGATAATGACGTTTCACAAATCCACATTCTAATCCTCAGAGTCGATGAAGATGACATGTTACATGGCAAGGAAGAATTAAGGCCGTTGCCAGAATTAAACTGCTGATCATCTGACTTTAACGGGGATTATCCAGAGGCATCCAATATAATCAGAGATGTCCTTAAATAGAGAGGGTGATGACAGGAGACATAGAGCTAAAGAGACTACAAGCAAGAGAGACCTCACTGGTCATTGGGCTATAAAAATAAGACAGAGCACCCAGGGATGTGATCAGCCTCCAAACCAGCCGTTCTCAACCCATGGGTCACCACCACCACAGGGGTCACATATCAGATACCTGCATATCAAATATTTACATTGTGAGTCATAACTAGGAAAATTAGTTATGCAGCAGTCATGAAATACTTTTATAGTTGGTGGGGGAGGGGTCACCACACCACAAGGAAGTGTACCAAAGTGTCACAGCATTTGGAAGGTTGAGAAGGTTCTAGAATCGGGAAGAGCAAGAAAATATATTTCCCCAGAGTCTCTCAAAGACAAAGCAACCCTTCTAACTCCTTGTTTTCAGTCCATTGAGATCTGCTAACCTCTGTGGCTATAACACAATAGACTCGCAAGGCTTAAACCACCACCTCACCTCCAACTCCAAAGGGCCTGTAGAGTTGGGCAGTGAGTAGTTTCGGAGAACAGACAGCACTATAATTCTGAGTTTTTAATGAGGAAGTAAAACAGCTCTTATCCACGATCAAACATGTAGTTGGCACTGACTGCCGGATTCAGGACCAGGCTGTCTGTTCCCAGAGACCGTCACTTCAGGCTGTCTTAAAGTACCTTTTCATTACTGTGAAATAACTGACACTTTCTATGCTTTGGGGCCAACTGTATTTCTTCTGTGAGTGCCTCATTTTTCCATTATGCTTTCCAATATTTCATTATGCTTAAGGACTTGAAGGAGCTAGTTTATTTCTTTACAAAATGAATAGTTATTGACCGTTTCTATGTTCTATTTCCATCAGCTCAGCTGAGTTCACCCTGTCTCTTGCCTTACCATAGAATCTGTGTTAATCTTAGGTGTGGGATATGGGGCTGCTTCAGATTGTCCACAGCAGCTGACTATGATTTGCCTCATGCTCTAGCAGGGCCGTGATTTTGCCAGCTGCAGATAGTTTGTGTGACATTTTGAATTCTGGGGACTTTCCAGAGGGTATATAAATGTGAGGGTCCTGAGAGTCGGGATTGTTGTTGTTGTGATTGGTGGGYTATTGTTTGTTGGTTGGTTGCTGTTGGTCTGTTTGTTAAGTAGTCAGTGCAAAGAAGAAACAAGAAGAAATTAGATGTTCTGACGGTGAAGATGAAACTTAACCTAAGGAACTTGATGCCTGTAATCAGCACAAAGTGTTTTTTAACAATAATGTAGTCTCCCTTTTTCTCTTTCCTATCTAGTGTTAGGGGGTTAAAGGGGTGGAATAAGAGAGGTGGAGAAGGATAGAAGAATAAAGAACCCACAAAGTAGCCAAATTCTGGCTACATATGATCCTTGTGAAAGGGTCTTGACCCCCAAAGGAGTACTGACTCACAGGTTGGGGGCCACTGCTCTATTGGGCACATGGTTATTGGGCATTGGTTGCATGGTTAGTTGGCTGACTAGCTGACTGGCTAGCTGGCTTATTTCTTCTTCTTATGGTATTGGGAATCAAGGTCCTAAGGATGCTAAGTAAGTGCTCTACCACTGAGTGGTCTACCACATTGCCTGGTCATTTAAATTCCAAAGAAGTGGCATTTGGTTGGTTGGTTGCAGAGTCTTGCTACATTACTCAGACTGTCCTTATCGTCCCAAGGTGTGTGCCGTCTCCGAGTCCAGTACGTTTAGTTGTTTATTGCTATTAGAGACAACAACTTACTTTTCATATCCCTTAATTACTGCTGCTGATTAAATTTTTTTAATTCATTCATTCAAAMCCCCATTATTGAACACCTACTATGCACAGCCACTGTTCTCATTGTCCTTGTCACAGATGGTGCAGCAGTCAGATTAGGGGGAAGAGACAACAAAGGCAAAATTGCCTGCCCCGTGGTCCTTAAATCTCAATACCAACACACGAACATACAAATATATCAGAGGCAAGTCTAGCAAATAAGAGCCCAAAATTGCAACAACAAAAAGAACAAAAGAAATAGAGTGCTCTTTTATGTTCCGTAGTCAGCGAAGGCTCTAGCCCACAACTTTAAGAGGTCATGTCACACAGAAAAAGGGGCTTTGACATGTTCCAGAAGAGAAAGAGACCAGTGTGCCAGAGCAGCAAGGCCAAGTGGGAAAGGTGCTCAGAATCTTAAGGCCTGATGACATAGGAACTTGTGGCCATTGTGGCTTTGACCTTTAGTGCAATGGAAAGCCACCTAAGACTGGTGAACAAAGAAAAATAAATTGGTAACATTTTAAAATACCAGACTGGGGATGCAGGACAGCGGTAAAATGTTTGCCTATTCTGCACACTGCCCTGGACTCTATCCTCAGGACTGTGAATGCAGATATATAAAGAAGGACATTTGGCTACTCTGTTAAGAGTGTTGGGGTTGAGCAAGTTGAAACATGTGGCTTAATAGTGAAGAACTGGAATTCAGATACCCAGGACCCAAGTAGACATAGGTTGGGTTTGGCAGCACATCTGTAATCGCATCCTTGGAAAGCAGAGATAAGGACCTCCTACTGCCAAGTGTCTAGCAAACCTAGACATAGGAGTGAGCTTTGAGTTCACTGAGAGACCCTGCCTCAAGGAATAAGGTGTAAGAGTGATACAGAATGATTCTTGACATGAACCTTGGGCTCCACATGAGCACATACATGCAAAATATGTATATATGCATAAGTACGCACAAGTTGAAAATGGAGAAGAAAGATAATGAAGAAGCAACATCAGCTAGGAGAGTATAGTCAATTATGAAAGAGATACTGAGAACTCAGAAGTGTGTCGGTGGGGAAAGGGTTGCATTCTGAATCTAGACATACTCACTACGAGGTAGAAGTTACACCCTTCCTCCACTTCTACCGCAGAGTAAAGAGAACAAGGCAGACTTCTAAACTCTACAGTCAGGAAGCCACGTAACAATCTGAGTCTGGCCCAGAGGAGTTTCTCTGTAACAAAGGGATGATTCTCTCTGGTTAATGAATTGACCGGTGCTCCTGGTAGGGTTTCACCATTAGCTGTGACTCTTACTGCTGGGCGCTCGTTAGTAGCTCTTAGAATACCAAGAACCCTCAGTGAAGGATGAAGAGGCAGAATAACACAGGGCATAAAAGCATACAAAGTGCAGACATTAAATGCTGATTCTACCCGCCTTACCAGACATTGTCCTATATAAATAATTTACATTGTCCTTGGAAATGGCCACTTCAGTTTTTCTAATCTATGTTAAGACTGTATATATTTTACAGTAATCGTTATTTTCTACACTTACAGTTCTGTCACTATTGTAACATCTGGTGCTCTGTATCTTTGTTAGCTGATGGGAGTCTATTTTACTGACATATTCCGAGATTTGGTTTGCTTTATTCTTATCAAATATACATGAGGCGTGGTCTCTGTTCATTTGGGCATTTACTTCTTTATTTATTTTCTCTTCTAAACTGAAAGGTATTAATGAGCCAACTATTGTGGTTTTTCTTTATGTAGCTCTTTTCGTTTAACACTTTTCAATTCATTTTGATCTTTCTTGTGTACAAGTGAAAGAAGTACAAGCACTGATATTTATGCTCTGATTCTGTGCATATCACTTAGGCCTTGACAAGTCATAATGTTATTTCCATTACTGTATATAAGTCTCATGGCAGGGATGAAGAAATTCTAAAGAGAAAGACATTTTTGCCCCACCCCAACCATAGTGAGACAATGAACCCCAAGAAACTAGACCTCCTTGGGAATATCATTCTGCGAGAAAGCAAGGGCGGAAGCACGTGGGCTCCTAGGAGGAGCCTGCTTCCAAGGAAGAGCTTTTACCCAGTTCTGATAGCTTGACCAATGGCCTTGCAGGAGAGACTGGATCCCAGACGTGAAGGGTCTATGACAGATGAGGCCATGCCTTACATATTCCCCTTTACCCTATTTAAGCAAAAACTTCTGGATTTGGGGGCAGCCAGTGAACTTCTTTATTCATTGCTCTTTACAATATGACCACAATCAATGAATAACTATGTGCCCTCTGCTTTTCACATATATTTATGAACATCAAGACCAGTTTAAAATGCATCGGTGGCCATGAGATGGGGGATTAGCTACTCTATATGCCTAAGGTGCTGTCTGATGGCATTCTTAGCTTTTGGATTGGTGGAAGCTAGTGCTCCCTTAAGTCAATATATTCTGAAAGGTTTTTATCTATTGTCACGAGATGTCAGTTCCAATACAGAGTGCAAGAAGGAATGGTTGTTCCAGAAGGTTAAAACTAGCTGGAGATGAGACAATTAGCCTCCGAACGGGCAAGATTCCAAATCTCTCCACAGTACTGAAACTCCAATCAGTCTCCGTGGATACAGATTTCCTTCCAGAAGTTTTTCATCCAAAGCCATAAGCTGCCTCTTTTCAGGAGTTTTTGTTCACAGTGTGAAGAACAGATCAGGAGCACAGGCAAACAAGGTTGTGTCAGTGATGGGCAGGACCACTCAATGACTAGGAGGAGGGTTGAGCTTATCTCTTGTACTCTAAACTAAAACTTCATGTCAAGACGCAGAAGATGAACTTGGGGAGAGTCACTGTAACAGGCATCGTTAATGGTACATTCAGGGAAAACTTCTGGCCAAGAGGATGAAGTCTCTTGCCTTGGTGGAAACTTAATGTTTCAGTTGAACTGACTTTAATCCTTGCTAATGAAATGGGTGGAATAATTGTCTCTTAAGGAGACAATGCACTTCTCATTCACACAGTTCCCACCTCCTAGTTACAGTAGTTTACAGACAGTGTGACAGGTCACAGCTGAGGTGTACCCGGCCCAATTTCCCAAAGAATGAAAAAAGGTATTAAAAAAAGGAAACAAGATTGGTCCTGGGTTTCGTCATCAGATCAACTTTAAAAAAGAAAAAAAAAGAAAAAAAAAGGAAAGGAAATAAACATGACCGTTCCTAGGTATGGTGAAGGAGAGAGCCAGAGGCTGTGAGGGGATGGGGGGCGCCAGTGCAACAGCCAGGAGCCCCAAAAGAGGGTAGGAAAAAATGACCAGGTATCCGAAATGGCTGGATTGTATAGGGAAGCTCTGTGGTGGGAAGGGCAGCCCAGCCTGGGGCTGGAGAGTTGAGGGTAGCAGGTGAGGTATGCCAGCCAGAAGGACCCTGTAACATAGGAACTGAGAGATGCTGGGAGAACACGGGGGCCAATGCCCACTTTGATATGTTAAATAAGCATCTCAGCCATTTGTCCCAGGTTTGAAACTTAACAATCCAGTATCAAATGACCTCTTTATCAGTTCCTCTTTACAATGTAGCCACATTGGGAGTGAGGGTGGGGGAGGAGATGGGGGGGGGTACTGCTTTCCCCTAATACTTGTTACTCTGCATACTGAGGATGGGAGGCAAAGCGATTCTGTAGGAGAACTAACAGTTCCCAGGCTTTGATCCTAATAGCTCAGGCAGCACAAGGATTTAAAAACCACTCAGTGGGGTTTCTTTTCAAAGAAAACAGGCTGGGGGAGGGTGCTGGGGGGATGGGAGGGCAGGGGCGTTGAGGAAAGAGCACTGTCTAAGCTGTATTAAGGAATATTTTGCTAGTCTCTTTGGTTAGGCTACCCCACAACTTCTAAAGTTGAGAGTGAGTAGAAATGCAGAGAGAAATATAAAGAAACAGACTAAAGGGACAAACTGCTCTTGGTCAGAAAGTGCATGCGGTTAAAAAAAAAAAAAGCAGAACGGCTATTGCCCAGTCCTAAGGGAGGCTGAATTGCGGCAGCAAATGGAAGGGGACATTGGGAGCCACAGGCTAGTCATCAATCAGTACAGCAGGAGGTAAACAAGCCGGGAGAGCAAACAGCCCAGGGCTACCTGCTGGGTCCGCAGCGTCTATCACTGGGAAGTTATTGACAAATCTGCTTCCGAGCAGGGACAAGGAGAAAGGGTTCAACATCCCTGCCCTGGGCAGTCAGTTGAAGAGGACAGTCCTTTTTCCCTCTGGACCTTCTTCCCACAGAGAGTCAGAGAGAAGGGCAGGGGCAGGAATGACAGGAACATGAAGGGGGAGATAGAGGCATGGTTCAAAGGGGAAGGTTAAGGAGGCGGGGAAAGCTTCGTTTCCTACCAGAAAAGGCCATTGAGACAAAGAGAAAACTTTACGAGAAGCATGAGGATGATATTTCCTTTTCTTTTCTTTTTCTTAAGAAGATATGCATTTTATTCTGTGACTGTGTATTATTTTGTGTCAGTGGAGGCAATTTCTTTGTTCCATTACAAGATCCAAGACACTGTTTGTGAGCAGTGCTATGAGACATGAGAAACTTTTTTTTCAAAAACAATTTTATTTATTTTCTATATTCTTTATTTACACTCCAAATGATTTTCCCTTCCCCGGTTCCCCCCTCCCCATAAGTCCCATAAGCCCTCTTCCCTCCACCCCGTTCTCCAATCAGCCCCCTCCCACTTCTCTGTCCTAGTAATCCCCTATACTACTGCATCGAGCCTTTCCAGGACCAGGGCCCTCCCCCCTTCCTTCTTCTTGGGAATGATTTGATATGTGAGTTGTGTCTTGGGTATTCAGAGCTTCTGGAAAATCAGGAGACAGCAGGTGTTGGCGAGGATGTAGAGAAAGAGGAACACTTTTCCACTGCTGGTGGGATTGCAAGTTAGTGCAACCACTCTGGAAATCAGTCTGGCGGTTGCTCAGAAAACTGGGCATGACACTTCCAGAGGACCCTGCTATACCACTCCTGGGCATATACCCAGAGGATTCTCCGGCATGCAATAAGGACACATGCTCCACTATGTTCATAGCAGCCTTATTTATAATA
>BDUI01000021.1:190483-224539 GCA_002335545.1 Apodemus speciosus
ACACACACACACACACACACACACACACACACACACACACACACACCAACTTCTTGCGTGAGCCCCACCCTGCCTTACCAGCCTCAACAAACATCTCCTCCCCCTCCCACTCCTTTGGTCTTCTCTTCTCCCTCTCCAGGTCACTCTAAGCATCTCACCCTGGCACCCACGTTTACCCCATCTTCAATCCCCCTGCTACCGAAGTGGGACCCCCTCTGTCTCTCCCCACCCAGCCTAACCTGGCCCCAGTTCTCCCTTTGTAGGAAGCTSCTGGGGTAGACAGCCTGGTCAAGGTACATGTCCCCTTTTCATTAAGTGAACTCTTTCAAACAGGGGGAAAAAATGGAATCTCACACCTCTAACTCCTCTATTCCCGTTAAAGAATTCCAACATATCACCCAATCCTACAGTCTCACCTTCCACGACATATAAATGATTCTAATTAACAATCTACTTCGCAAAGAGCACAGGAACATTTGGGAGCACATGCAGACGATATCCACCAAACTAATAAAGTACACCCGGCTAACGCAGGCTCCCCAGTGGGACTGGGCTATTCTTGCTAGAGATCACTTTATAACTTGCCTCCTGACTGGTCTCTGTGAGGTTGCCCTTAGTAAACTATGAGACACTCCAAGAGGTCATTCAGGACAAACATGAAAACCCATCTCAATTCGTAGATCCACTCACAAAGGACATCTTACAGTATTCCAGTATAGACCCAAAAACCCAGAGGGCAACCAACTCCTCATGACCCATTTCTTTGCCCAGTTTCCCCAACATTAGGGCTAAACTTAAGTACTTGAAGAGAGTAACCCTAACTCCACAAGCAGAAATCCTAGGGCAGGTCTTTAAGGTGTTCCAGGGGAGAGACGAAAAGCCCACATGCAGAAATGCCAAGTGCTGGCCAAGACCTTTCAGCAGCTTCAGCAATTGCTTGGGCTCCCTTGTGTCCTAAGGCTCAAGGACCACTGGGTCCCTGCTTCAAATGTGGTCAGGAGGGTCACTGGGACCAGGCCTGCCCTAACCTTCACAAGCCAGCCCTGCTATATTCAAAATGCCGTTAAGGTGCATCGGGTTGTTCACTGTCCCTGTGTCCCTCACACAGCTTGGACACCAGCTTGCCCTCCAGCTGACCTCTTCGGTCTGACCATGGATGACTAAAGGGACCCGGGCTCCCTTGGCCCAACCACTCACACAATGGCAGCCTCCATATGTGCCCCATCCCCAGTCAACCTCTCCTATGAGATTTGTTGCACAGTGTGAACTCTTTGCAGCACACCTTGGTTCTGACCCACACAGGTACTTCTACTACTCCCTTATATTTATATCTAAATCAAAAATAATGTCGAGAAAATATAGGTAGATGGAATAAAAGAGAACCAGCACAGTACCTTTTCCCAGGAAACTGCTACCTCTGTGTTAAAGTCTCTAGAAGCCTGATTGATTAGTGAGAACTTTGTGACAGAGGATGGTTGGAATGATGCAAATTATCTCAGGCTATCATTAGCAACTGTAGTAGCCACTCACTGCACATCTTTATATCTTACCTATCATTTTTGTGACTATCACGCAAAATCATCTAGGGTGTATTAACTTTAAAGACCATTAGCTCACACCAATCCTGAAACTAAAAATGTCATTCAAATAGCATCTTGGACCTACAGAAGTGATGCCTCTGCTTTGCTGAAATACAACTAACTAATGCTTCCAACAATGTGTTTTGAAAATGATAACTTGATTTATGACCCCCTTGTGTTCTATGAAATGGTTTATGAAACTATTTTCACATTGAGGCACAGTATTTAGGGGTGTCCTGAATCTATGCTCCCAGGCCATGGTCATTTGTATTTGGCTCTAATTTCCCTTGAGATTAGAGCCGGGTTTTACATTGACAATTAATGGCTCCTTGATAGAGGGCAAAGGTGACACAGAAGTACACAGAATCAAGAATATTTCATTAATTGATCAGAATCAGTCCTGCATCTATCTGAAGAACCGAACTTCAATCTCTCTCTTAAGTCATATAAAAAATAAACTAACTAGAGGCAAGAGGGTAAAGAATGAAAGGATGTTGGGCCCTGGTATCCACAGAAGACAGAAAAGAGCATCAGACCCCTAGAACTAGGGTTACAGATGGTTGTGAGCAATCATGTGGGTGACTGGCATAGAACCAGGTTCTCTGAAAGAGCAGACAGTGCTCTTAACTGCTGGGCCATCTCTCCAGCCCCAACTTAAGTTTGKTTTTTTTTTTTTAATCATATATAAACCTATCATATATACTTTTTTATTTCATTATTCTTTTTGTGTCTTTTCCTCTGCCTTATGAAACAATAAATTTAATTTATCGTAAATAACTAGTTAAATTTTAAAGATGCTCATACATTATTTGAGTTCCTTCTCATTTATCCTGTAACTTTTATCCTGAATTTCCTCATCACTGGAAAGTGCCATCTACTAGATAGAACCTTTATAATTATGATCTCATTGTCTTAGTTAGGGTTATATTGAAGTGAAGAGACACCATGAGAACAGGAACTCTTATAAACTCTGACAAAAACATTGAATTGGGACTACCTGACAGTTCAGCGGTTTAGCCCATTATCATCATGTTAGGAAACATGGAGGCAAATGGGCAGACATGGTGCCAGAGGAGGAGCTGAGAATTCTACATCTGAATCTTCAGGGAGCAGGAAGAGAATGCCACACTGTGTGTGTTTGAGCACCAGAGACTTCAAAGTCCTCCCCCAGTGACGCACTTCCTCAAACAGGAACACACCTCCTAAGAGTGTCACTCCCTATGTGCCTATGGACGCCATGATTATTCAAGCCTCCATACTTAAAATAAATCAAATTTTCCTTTTTGAATAAATAAATTTCCCATGCTTAAAGCACACCAACAATCCTATGTTTTTTATAAATATGCTATTTGTGATTTCATTTTAAAAATATGTGTATAAACTAGGTGTGAGAATCTTCTACTCCTGAACTGAAAGATCCCAAGTATGTTAAGTGGTTCAGTAACCAGAATTAACTTTGTATGGAGACTAAATGAGCTTGACTGCTCTTTTTGAATTAAGAGAAAGTTAATTTTAAGCTTTAAAATTGTGTTTTACTTACTTTTGACTAAGACAGAAGTAGAAACGTTCCATCATAGGTCACTACATTCTAAATCAGCCACAGATTTTCGTATCAGTACAACTTCCTCTCGAGAATAAATGACAAGAATCTGTAAAAAATCAAACCAGCTAACTAACCAACTAAAGCAAGTGAAACTTGTTGAAAGAAACAGTCTACTGAAAAAGATTTTAAAGTGGACATTAGTCAATCAAAAGAGGATGTCTTCCCACAGAATCCCTTTTAGAAATACTGTAAAAGCCACACCTCTACCCGCAATCCAGGATCTGCACTCCACACCACAGGCCACACTTCTGCCTGCATCCCTTCAGGCCTGCTGCCACCTAAGACAGCCAGAAGCCTGCTACCATCAGGGAATACCAACTATAACTGAAGTTCCATGGGCCTGTTACCTTAAGGGACTGAACATAGGAAAGAACAGGAATTACAGATACAAGCATCACCAACAAAATACAAGAGATGGAAGAGAGAATCTCAAGTGTAGAAGACACAATAGAAGAAATTGATTCATTGGTCAAAGAAAATGGCAACTTTAAAAAGTTTCTAACACAGAACATCCAGGAAATTTGGGACACTATGAAAAGACCAAACCTAAGAATAATAGGAATAGAAGGAGGAGAGGACGCTCAGCCAAAGGCCCAGAAAATATCTTCAACAAAATCATAGAAGAAAAGTTGCCTAACCTAAAGAAAGAGATGGCTAGAAATGTATAAGAAGCTTACAGAATGCCAAATAGATTAGACCAAATAGAGAAAAGACCTCCAACCACAGAACACCAAATAGAGAAAAGAAAATTCTCTCACCACATAATAATCAAAACACTAAATATACAGAACAAAGAAAGAATATTAAAATCTGCAAGGGGAAAAGACCGAGTAATAGATAAAGGCAGACCTATCAGAATTACACCCGACTTCTCAACAGAGACTCTAAAAGCCAGAAGGGACAACAAAGATATTCTTACAGACCCTAAGAGACCACAGGTGTCTGCAAAGAATACTATACCAAGAAAAAGTTTCAATTACCATAGATGGAGAAACCAAGATATTCCATGACAAAACCAAAACAATATCTTTCCACTAATCCAGCCCTGCAGAGGATACTAGAAGGAAAACACCAACACAAAGAGAGTAACTTTACCCAAGAAAACACAAGAAATTAATAATTTCACATCAGCAAAACCAAAAGAAGAGAATCTCTCTGTGTATATCCCTGCCGTGCTGTCTCTGCTCTCTCTCTCTCTCTCTCTCTCTCTCTCTCTCTCTCTCTCTCTCTCTNCTCTCTCTCTCTCTCTCTCTCTCTCTCTCTCTCTCTCTCTCTCTCTCTCACACACACACACACACACACACACACACACAAATGTATACACTAACACCACCAACATCAAAATAACAGGAACTAATAATCATGGGTCATTAATATCTCTCATCATCAATGGACTCAATTCCCCAATAAAAAGATGTAGACTAACAGAGTGGATGCATAAACAGGATCCAAAATTCTGCTACATACAAGAAACACACCTCAGCAACAAAGATAAATATTACATTAGATTAAAGGGCTAAAAATGCTTTTAGAAGCAAAAAGACTCAAGAAACAAACTGGGGTGGTCTTTCTAATATCTAATAAAACCAATTTTTCACTAAAAAATTAATTCAACCAAATTTCAAATTTCAAAATTTTAAGGATGTAGAAGGACACTTCATACTCATCAAAGAAAAAAATCTACCAAGATAGGATCTCAGTTCTGAAAATTTATGCCCCTAATACAAGGGCACCTACATCATAAAACAAACATTATTAAAGCTTAAATCACACATCAAACCCCACACATTAATAGTGGGAAAATTTCACACCCCTCTCTCATCATTGGACTGGTCATGAAAATGAAAACTAAACAGAAAAAATAATGAAACTAAAATATATTATGCATCAAATGGACCTAACAGACATCTTCGGAATATTTCACACAAACAAAAGAATTTACTTTCTTCTCAGCACTTCATGGATCATTCTCCAAGACTGACCATATACTCAGTCACAAACCAAGTCTCAAAAGACACAAGAAGATTGAAGTAACCCCTTTCATCTTGTCAGATCACCATAGATTAAAGCTGGTCTTCAACAATAACAGAAAACCTACAATCTCATGGAAACTGAAAAACTCTCTACACAATAACCACTAGGTCAAAAAGGAAATGAAGAAAGAAATTAAACTATCTAGAGCAATAGTGATTTTTTAAAAACCTACATGGTATTGGTACAGAAACGGACATGTTGATAAATAGAATTGAATCAAAGACCCAGAAATAAACCTATACACCTATGAACCCTTGATTTTGACAAAGAAGCCAAATCTATACAATGGAAAAGTGAAAGCATCTTCAACAAATGGTGCTGGTCTAACTGGATGTCTGCATGTAGAAGGATGCAAATAGACCCATATTTATCAACTGGGTCAAAAAACATCAGCATAAAACTAGACACAGTAATTCTAATAGAACAGAAAATGGGGAATAGCCTTGAGCTCATTGGTACAGGAGACAACTTCCTGAACAGAATACTAATGGATAAGGCACTAAGATCAATAATTGATAAATGGCACCTCCTGACACTGAAAAGCTTCTGTAAGGCAAATGATACTGTCAATAGGACAAAATGACAGCCTACTGAGTGGGAAAGAATCTTCATCAACCCTTTATCTGAGAGAGGGCTAATATAAAAAATATGTGAAGAACTCAAGAAGACAGACACCAACAAATCAAATATCCTAATTAAAAAATAGGATACAAAGTGGATCAAGGACCTCCACATAAAACCAGATACACTGAAACTTATAGAGAAGAAAGTGGGGAAGAGCCTTGAACACATGGGCACAGGGGAAATTTTCCTGAACAGAACACCAATGGCCTATGCTTTAAGATCAATAATCGACAAATGGGACCTCATAAAATTGCAAAGCTTCTGTAAGAAAAAGGACACTATCAATAGGACAGAATAGCAACCAACAGATTGGTAAAAGATGTTTACCAATCTACATCCAATAGAGGGCTAATATCTGATATATACAAAGAACTCAAGAAGTTATACTGCAGAAAATCAAATAATCCTATTAAAAATGGGGTACAGCGCTAAACAAAGAATTTTCAACTGAGGAATATCAAATGGCTGAGAAGAACCTAAAGAAATGTTCACCATTCTTAGTTATTAGAGAAATGCAAATCAAAACAACCCTGAGATTCTACCTCACACCAGTCAGAATGGCTAAGATCAAAAATTCAAGGGATAGCAGATGCTGACAAGGATGTGGAGAAAGAGGAACACTCCTCCATTGCTGGTGGAGTTGTAAGCTGGTACAACCACTCTGAAAATCAGTTTGGCAGCTTCTCAGAAAATTGAACATAGAATTACCTGAGGACCCAGCTATATCCCTCCCGGGCACAGACCCAGAAGATGCTCCAACATATAATAAGGACACATGCTCCACTATATTCATAGCAGCCTTATTTATAATAGCCAGAAGATGGAAAGAACCCAGATGTCCCTCAACAGAGGAATGGATACAGAAAATGTGGTACATTTACACAATGGAATACTATTAAAAAACAATGACTTCATGAAATTCGCAGGCAAATGGATGGGACTTGAAAATATCATCCTGAATGAAGTAACTCAGTAACAAAAGAACACACATGGTATGCACTCACTGATAAGTAGATATTAGTCCAAAAGTTTGGAATAGCCAAGATTTAATTCACAGACCATATGAAGCCAAAGAAGGAAGACCAAAGTTTGGAAGCTACAGTGCTTTTTAGAAGGGGGAACAAAATACTCACAAGAGGAAATATGGAGATAAAGTGTAGATCAGAAACTGAAGGAAAGGTCATCCAGAGATTGTCCCACCTGGGGGTTTATCCCATATACAGTCACCAAACCCCAGCACTATTGTGGATGCCAAGAAATGTTTGCTGAAGGGAGCCTGATATGGCTGTCTCTTGAGAGGCCCAGACAGAGCCTTACAAAAACAGAGGCAGATTCTCACAGCCAACCATTGGACTGAGCTCAGGGTCCCCAATGGAGGAGTTAAAGCAAGGACTGAAGGAGCTGAAAGAGTTTTCAACTTCATAGGAAGAACAACAATATCAACCAAACAGATACCACCAACCCCCTCCCCAGAGCTGCCAGGACTATGTCATTAACCAAGGAGTACATGTGTCTTCAGCACATGTAGCAGAAGACTGCCTTGTCAGGCATCAATGGGAAGAGAGGTCCTTGGTCCTATGAAGGCTTGATAGATGCCCCAGAGTAGGGGAATTGAGGGCAGGGAGATGGAAGTGGGGTGGGTGGAGGAACACCCTCATAGGAGTAGGGGGAGGGAGGATGGGATAGGGGATTTCTAGGAGGGTGGGGGAAACTGGGAAAAGGCACAACATTTAAAATGTAAATAAAGAAAATATCCGATAAAAACAATTAATCATAAAAAAAAGAATCAAAAAATGAGGTACAGAGCTAAACAGAGAAGTCGCAACAGAGGAATCTCTAATGTCAGAGAAGTACTTAAAGTTTAAAGTCCTTAGTAATCAGGGAAATGCAAATGAAAACAACTCTGAGATTCCATCTTTTTTTTCTATTTTTTATTAATTTATTTGTTTAGAATTCTGGAAGGTTCTTTTTCTTTTTTTAATTATATATAGTCTTTATTTACATTTCAAATGTTGTCCCCTTTCCTGGTTTCCCACTCCCCTGAAAAATCCCATAAGCCATCTCCCCTTCCCCAATCAACTCTCCCCCAGTTCCCTGTCCTGGCATTCCTCTACACTACAGCATCAAGTCTTTCCAGGACCAAGGGCCTCTCCTCCCTTTGGTGTCTAACAAGGCCATCCTCTGCTGCCTATGTGTCTGGAGCCATGGGTAACTCCATGTGTACTCTTTGGTTGATGGTTTTGTCCCTGGGAGCTCTGGGAGTACTGGGTGACTCCTACTGTTGTTCCTGCTATGGCACTGCAAACCCCTTCAGCTCCTTGGGTCCTTTCTCTAGCTCCCCCATTGGGGACCCTGTGCTCAGTTCAATGGCTGGCTGAGAGTGTTCCCCTCTGTATTTCTCATGCACTGAGGAAAGCCTCTCAGGTGATAGCTATATCCTGCTCCAGTCAGCCAGCACTTGTGGGCATCCACAATAGTGTCTGGGTTTTGTAACTGTATATAGAATGGATCCCTGGGTGGGGTAGTTTCTGGATGGTCTTTCCTTCAGACTCTGTTCCACCTTTTGTCTCTGTATCTCTTCTATGGGTGTTTTTCCCCTTTCTACAAAGGATCCAAGGATCCATATTTTGTTCTTCCTCATTCTTGGGCATCTTTTGATATGTGAAATGTGTCTTGGGTATTCCAAGTTTCTGGGCTAATATCCACTTATCAGTGAATGCATGCCATGTGTGTACTTTTGTGATTGGGTTACCTCACTCAGGATGATATTTTCCAGTTCCATCCATTTGTCTAAAAATTCCATTAATTCATTGTTTTTAATTTCTGAGTAGTATTCCATTGTGTAAATGTACCCCATTTTCTGTATCCATTCCTCTGTTGAGGGACATCTGGGTTCTTTCTAGCTTCTGGCTATTATAAATAGGGCTGCTATGAACATAGTGGCACATGTGTCCTTATTACTTGCTAGAGAATCCTCTGGGTATATGACCAGGAGTGATATAGCAGGGTCCTCCAGTAATATTATGCCCAGTTTTCTGAGGAACCACCAAACTGATTTCCAGAGTGGTTTTACCAGCTTGCAATCCCACCAGTAGTGGAGGAATGTTCCTTTTTCTCTACAATCTCTCCTGCACCTGCTGTCTCCTGAATTTTTTATCTTAGCCATTCTGACCAGTGTGAGGTGAAATCTCAGGGTTGTTTTGATTTGCATTTCCCTGACAACTAAGAATGTTGAACATTTCTTGAGATGCTTCTCAGCCATTCGCTATTCCTCAAGTGAAAATTCTTTGTTTAGCCCTGTACCCCATTTTTAATAGGGTTATTTGGTTCTCTGGAATCTAACTTCTTGAGTTCTTTGTATATATTGGATATTAGCCCTCTGTCGGATGTAGGGTTGGTAAAGATCTTTTCCCAATTTGTTGGCTGCAGTTTTGTCCTATTGATAGTGTCCTTTGCCTTACAGAATCTTTGTAATTTTATGAGGTCCCATTTGTCAATTCTTGATCTTAGAGCATAAGCTATTGGTGTTCTGGTCAGGAAATTTTCCCCTGTGCCCATGTGTTCAAGGCTCTTCCCAGTTTCTTCTCTCTCTCTCTTTCTTCCTTTCTTTCTTCTCTCTTTCTTTCCCCCATCCCTCCCTCCCTCCCTTTCAAAAAAAAAGCAACAAAACCCAAAAAAGCAAGGTATAGATTTAAGAGAGAGAGAGAGAGAGAGAGAGAGAGAGAGAGAGAGAGAGAGAAGATATAGAGATCTATAGCCAAATATTGGATACAGTCTTATGGAAGAGTTGGGAGAAGAACTAATGGACCCAGCGGGGATAAGAACTTCACAGGAAGACAAACAGAGTCAAATAACCTGGACCCTTGGCAGCTCTCAGACTGAGCCACCAACCAAGGAGCATATATGGACTGGACCTAGTGTACACCCCACACATCATGTACCAGATGTGCAGCTTAGTCTTCATGTGGGTCCCCCAACAACTGGAATAGAGGCTGTCCCTAAATCTGTTGCCTGCCTGTGAATCTCATTCTCCTAACTGAACCCTCTTGTCTGAGGGTCTGAGGGAGAGGATGTGTCTACTTCTGCAGAGACTTGAAGTGCCTGGATGGGGTGATACCCAGGGGGTCCTCACCCTCTCAATCGGAAGGGGCGGGGGAGGGGACGAAAGTAGGGACTTACTGAGGGGAGATAGCAACCAGGAAGTAAAGTAAGTAAGTAAGTAAATAAGTGGAAAATAATTACTACGAAATGATTTGTTTTGATAGCTGACCAAAACAAATGAGAGACAGACCCAAAGCTAGTTTTCCTATAATGTACACATAGTTTCCACTACCTGGGTCTTTCCCACCACAATGCTTATCTGAACATCCCATCCTTTCACTGTCTCCATGATCTCAGGCAGCAGAGCAAAGCTCTGAAAATACCTTTGTGTCCCCCCCTAGAGAAAATACCTATTACCTCCCTTTAAGAAAGAATCTTGGCATCATCTTTTCTTTACCAAATTGCTGCTCCTTCACATGAGCTCACAAGTTGGTCACGGCTCTTTCACTGAGGAAAGACATCCTTTTGAGGAGACAACAGGAATCTCTCAATAAACAGCATCCACTTTCTTTATACTTATCCTAGGATATTGTACAGATTCCTGGGTTTTCAGTGGGATGCCCCTTGAAGGCATACAGCTCGCAGTCTTCCTGTGTCCCATCTCTGTAAAATTTCTCATGTCTTACACAAAATCTTATTCACAATACATATATAAAGACTGTTAGAAATGTTTTATCAATAACACATGATTTTAGAAATCTACAAGAATTTTCAGGATTATAATTTCTTATTCCTAAATCTCAAAGATTAATATTCTTTATAACGTTGAAAATATTATATAATATTAAAAAGTTACTAAATTTTATTGCCTCTTTGGAGTTCAGAGCTTGGTGAATGTGAACAAATGTGAGAACAAATGAACAAAAAGACAGAGATATCACAATAAAATTCTTTTTAGAGTGTAATAGAGACACGAAAGTGAAAACCAAAGACCCAGTAAACCCTAAGA
Source organism: Apodemus speciosus (assembly GCA_002335545.1). NCBI lineage: Eukaryota > Metazoa > Chordata > Mammalia > Rodentia > Muridae > Apodemus > Apodemus speciosus. The sequence continues at coordinate 201,375 of BDUI01000021.1, forward strand.
GCTTAGAAATTACTTCATAGCAGGAGAATGGTCTTTTGTATACAAAAAATAGAAATAAATCTTTAGGTAGAGAGAAGTGTGAGGTGGTTGACAGACAAAAGCAATCAGAGGGAAGATTACCAACAGTAGAGTCATGAACGTTAATTCCTTGCTCAGCAGAATTTAATAGTTTAATGAAGAAAGGAAGATGATAAGAAATGGTTAGAGGAAAGAACTTAATTCAGAGAGAGTCTGCCAACAATTTAAAAAGTCTCCCAAGAATCTTAAGTAGTTGACTAATATAATCAGGCATATGTTTTAGAACTTAAATCTAATCATATATGCAAACTAAGAACCTACTGTGTTTGTTCACTATTACAACAAATGGCTTATTCTTAGACAATCATAGTAACTTGGCTTCTATCAACTGCAGAAAGATAATTTTATAAATATTTAATTAAAAAACTCTGAAATACCCTAAATCTCATTACATGTAAATGATAAGAATAATGAACAAAACTATTTCTGCCAGTAGTTTATTTCAAGCCAGACCATCACTACCACCAACAAAACTGCTGTACATTTCTAAATGGACACCCAGATCCTTGCACACAAATCCCAGGGGGACCACTATCAAGATGTGACCACATTCTACTCACAGTCTGGACCAAACAAGAAGCAACAGGTTCTCCCCTCAGAGAACATTCTCCTATTTCAAAACTTTTCCTACTCTTCAGGTTTGCTTTCCAAGTCCTCTTACATTCAGCTAGTGAACATTTACAATTCTTTCCTTCTCCAGGCTCATAAAAAAAATGACTTGGTCTAGTGGATATTTTCCATTTGCTGCCTAGCTATTAGTAGTTGAAGGTAATTTTAATAGGAATCAGTACTTTATTACTCTGGTTAGCCTTGGTAATAGCTCAATAAACCCTTCTACTTCTAATATTCCTTCATCTTTAGAATTTTGTTTTACTATATCCAACTATCCAGACTATCTCACTTTGGTTTCTTATCAATACAAACCCTATTATGAAGCCGAGTTCTTGGACTCATTTCTGTTTCACAGGTAAGACCTGTGAACTAGTATTTGCACAAATAAACTCTATTAAAATAAAACTCATAAACAAATTAAATTTAACACTATTCTTTTTTATACAGGTTCTTTTAAAAAATTACTTGAGCTAAGCTTGAGTGGATGGTGTGTGTGTGTGTTTGTGTGTGTGTGTGTGTGTGTGTGTGTGTGTGTGTGTGTGTGTGTTGCAGCACACACATAAAAGCCACAGGTTGATTTCAGGTACCGTCTTCTATCTCCTATCTTATTTTATAGACAGGGTCTCTCACTAAACTAAGCCTAGAGCTCCTTGTCTATTACACTGGCTGGCCAACGATCTACTATCTCCTGTCTAGTTCTCCCTCATGCTACAGTGACAGAAGCACACCAGTGGCCTTTACATGGGTACTATTGGAAATCCTAAATTCTGATGCTTGCACATCAAACAGTTTACCTGCTAACTAATCTTCCCAGCCCCACTGACAGGCTTTTAGGCAAGCATCAAAATTATAAAATAAAATGCATTGCAATCAGGTATGGGTTGTGCATACTCACAATCCCAATACATGAAGGAGACTAAAACATTTTAAGACTACTGGACTACACAGGCTGCAAACATATATACAATATATACACGTGCACACACTCATACACACACATACACACACACACACACACACACACACACACACACATACACACACACTGTATAAAAAAATCAAAACTATGGAGAAGGGAAAATTCCTTCCAAAGAAGAACGGCTGCCTCTCTTAAAATGTTAATCATTTTCTGAAGTCTTATTTACTAACCTACCGTGATCCAGATCGACCTACAATTCAACATGTCTCAGAGTTGCTAGCATTGATTTTAATCATCCTCTTTGTTATTTTTCTTGCAGATTATTTTTGGGAGAAAGCTGCTCGTTATGGAAACCTTTATGAATAGCAATCAGTCTCTCATAAATCTCCAAGTTCTTATATCTCTCTCCCCTATCATCCCATTGCTGCTGTTAATATCATGCAGATTTCATAAACAATGGAGCCTGTTCACATGCAAACAATTTAGGTTCCATCGTGGACAACAATGAAGGGGTCCACATACTCCCCTGGTGTCTTTCATGAGCTGCCCATGCTCCTTTTAAAAGAATAGCGATATGTGCTATTGTTATGTGTTCCAAAGCAGCTATGCATAAATGGATATTCCTTTCACATTCTTTTGACATGTCACTGGAGTAGCTCCAGGAAAAAAGATTAACACTTTTGGGGAATTCTGTTGCATCCCTTTTAGTAACCAAGTGGGAATAGGGAATACAAAGATTAAAATAAATGCATTATTCATTTTTAACACGGTAGTTTTCCCTCTTGTTCTTCATTTTAATAGCTCTAGACATAATTTCACTGTTAATGCCAAATCTTAAGGGTAGTGCTGTATAAATTATTTTTTTTATAAAAAAAAAGGGCTGGGAAGATTTTTTACTATCAGTACACAAAACTGAACAACTGATAATCTTCACATACAATATGCTTTCAGTGAGCATGCTCTTATACATGCTAGAGGAAACAAAGCATTTCAGGATTCTGTTTATAAATATATATATATATATATATATATATATATATATATATATATATATATATATATAATCTTGCCCCCCCCCATCGCCATGTACCAATATACCTGGGCATATCAAGTCACTGCAGGACTTAGGTGTACCCTCTCCAACTGAGACCAGACAAGGTATCCCAGTTAGTGGAATAGGTCCCACTAGCAGGTAAGAGATTCAGGCACAGCTCCTGCTCCAGTTGTTGGGGGACCTGCATGAAGACCAAGCTGCACATCAGCTACATGTGTGTAGGCAGCCTAGATCCAAACCATGCTTACTCTTTAGTTGGTGGTTCAGTCTTCGGGAGCTCTCAAACGTCTAGGTTAATTGACTCTGTAGGTCTTCCTGTGGAGTCACTGTCCTCTTTGGGTCCCTCAATCCTTCCCTCAACTCTTCCATAAGACTCCCCAAGTCCCATCTAATATTTGGTGGCGGGTCTCTGCATCTGTTTCCAAGAGCTGCTAGGTGGAGCCTCTCAGAGGATGCTAGGCTCCTATCTGCAAGTATAATGGAGTATCATCAATTACTGTTAGGGATTGGCTCTTGCCCATGGAATTGGTCTCAATTTTGGCCAGTCATTCGTTGGCCATCCGTTCCCTATGTCTCTGCTCCAATTTTGTCTCTGCACATCTTGTAGGCACGACATACTGTGGGTTGAAGGTTTTGTGGGTGGGTTGCTGTCCTTATCCCTCTACTGGAAGTCCTGCCTGTCTAGAGGAGGGGGCCACTTCAGGCTCCATATCCCCCCCCTGCTGGGAGTCTCAGTGAGAGTCACCCCCATAGACTCCCTGTGCACTCCCTGGCCTGTGCCCAGCTTCTGGCATGTATTAGAGATGCCCCCATGCCCACTGCCCATGACCTATTTCTGTTCTCTTCCCTGCTCTCCCTACACCTGATCCCCAGCCCTGCTTTTCTCCCCATCCCCTCTCCCACCCAGTTCCCTCTATCCATCTATCTCTAATATCTATTTTATTTCTCCTTTTGACAGAGATTCAAGCATCCTCCTTGAGCCATCCTTATCCTTGTTATCTCTCTTCTTTGGGTCTGCTGATTATAACATGGTTAACTTGTACTTATGGCTAATATCCACCTATAAGTGAGTACACACTATATATGTCCTTTTAGGTCTGGGTTACCTCACTCAGGATGATATTTTCTAGTTCCATTCATTTACCTGCAAAATTCATGATGTCCTTGTTTTTAATAGCTGAATAGTACTCCACTGTGTAAATGAACCCCATTTTCCTTATCCATTCTTCAGTTGAGGGACATCTGGATGGTTTCTAGTTTCTACCTATTACAAATAAAGTTACTATGAACATAGTTGAGAAAGGGTCCTTGTGGTATGGCAGAACATATTTTGGACGTATGCCCAGAAGTGGTATAGCTATATTGAGTTAGGACTATTCCCAATTTTCTGAGAAACTGCCAAATTGATTTCACCCAGTCATCTTAAACTCAATGAGAGAAATGGCAGAGTACAGACCCAACTCTTTGGATAATCTCTTCTGTACTGAATTAACATCTTTGTATTAAGTACCACCTGTCTCAGCACTTTGTAAACATCTTCTCTATCACCTTCTGCTTAGTTTAATAAAGAAGTGAATGACCTATAGCCAAGCAGGCAAGGAAAGGCAGAATATCCGGGCCGAGGTAGAAACTCTGGCAAAGAGTCAAAGGCAAGAGATTCGCAGCCAGACTCAGAGGAAGAAGCAAGTGCTGGTACTCAGGAGGCAATGAGCCACCCTGTAGAACACAGAGCAGTATAAATGGGCCAATTTAAGTATAAAAGATAGTTGGGAACAAGCCTAGCTAAGGCCAAGCTTAATAGAAGGTCTCTGTGTCGTTACGTGGGCAGCTGGTGGGTCAGAAACAGTCCAGAGGTCTCCAACTGCCATTTAATGGGGGGAGGGGCAGCTCTAGTAAAAAGCTGAGTCATGGTATGTGTCACGTGACAGACGTCCACTCAGTTAGACATATACTAACCTCCAAGTGCTTCTTTGTTGCTGCTGGTGGTTGTTTGGGGCTTGATTTTGTCTTGCTGTTCTTCTACATGTGTGCCCCTTGAATTTCTACCCAGCTTCGCTGTTCTGCAGAGTCCAATCATTCCTTTGGAGGTTTCGCTAGAGATGTTTCTATAGTGTTAACTCAGCATTCTCAAAGCCAAATTCACTCCTAAAGCCTTAAAATAAAGAATGCCACCATCTGTTGTCATTTTTCACTGTGGCTAGAATCCCCCTTTTCCTAAATATATAATCTCTAATTTTCAACAGGATAATAAGTTTTTGTTTCTTCTCTTTGATCAGACCAAGATACACTTAAACTATTAAAATTCTAAGAGCAAAGGTCATATCAGTCAAGATTTTGTCTTTTTTCCTCCAGTGACACTAATGCAGTCAAAGTCATTAGCACCTTTAACTCAAACTAATACAGATCAATGGAATCCCCCAGGGCTTCCACATTTGAATTCACACCATTGGTAACTTTTCATACTATTCCTTCATTCATTCCAATTTTATGACACTTACTTAAATATGTGTATGTGTATATGTGCAGTGATACACATACACACACATACACATGCATACATACACACATAAACACACACATATACACACATACACACATATGCACACATACACACATATACACATACACACACATATACACACACACATATACACATACATATACACACATATACACATACACACACATATACACATATACACACATACATACACACTATGGCATGAGAGTGGGGGTCAGAGGACAATTTCCACAGATGGGTGCTCCTTGTACTATGCGGATCACAGGGATTAAACTCAAGGTATCAGGTTCCACAGTAAGAATTTTATCTGCTGAGACATTTGGCAAGCCCCTAACCTTTTATAAAATAAATAACACTTGTAGTGTACTTATCCTCCTGGAGAAAGAAAACCAGATAATTTTCCAAACATACTTTTTAAAACAGAATAAGGTTGGTAGCAAAGCATTACAAGGTTTTTGCAAGAAAGTATCTGTGATAAATAATGCTCTTAAAACATGAAGACAGAGTAAAAATATCAGTGCATCAAATCCTGTGACATATATTTAAAGGATAATAAATCATAACTATACTGAGTATCTTCCAACAATGCAATGTAATTTGCTACACCAACTATATGAAAGTAAAACAATGTGATCAACTCAACTGATAAAGGAAAGACATTCTATAAAATGCAACATGAATTCCTTATTAGGAAAAAAAGAAGGCTTCAACAAATCATCAATAAAATGGAACTGCCTCAGGCTGGTAGATGCTAAAGCATTAGGGGTGTCAGGAGAGTAGCAGTACTCTGGGGAATAAGAGAAGAGCTTCAGGACAGATATTTCTGGATCTGTGTACTTAACATGAATTAATCCACTTCATGAGAATTCACTGAACTAAGCAAAGAAAGCATACACACTTTCCTTCCTCCACACATATGTCTGTAATCAATCACTGTACTTATCTGTGAAATAATGAAAGCTTTCCTCTCGAGACAGAGAATTAAATGGTGATGCCAAATACCATCAATACTCCAATGGCTGATACATGCCCTAAGCAAGAACAACAACAAATACATGAAAACTTCTCCTTCCCCCCAAAGAAAATGAGAACGACAATAACCACAAAACCCATCTATTGATAAATTAGCACAAAGAAGGGAAAAATACATCAAAAGTAAAAAAAATTTTCTTAAAAAAAACAATCATTTCTATACACCAAGAGTTAACAAAAAATATCTTTCAAAAGGACCAGTTATAACAAAATACAGTATTTTCATTACTGAATTATTGAATGAATTAATGAAAATATGTAAGCTCTGTAAAAACATACTACAAATATTTTCATTTAAAAAACAGGCATAAGAACATGGATTTGATCCTCTATTATTACTCATCAAATTAAAGTAGACATTGGGCTAACTGTGTGGATCAACGTTAGAATGATTGCCCAGTCCATGCAAGTACTCACACCATGGGTTTTCTGTTTGTTTGTTTGTTTGTTTGTTTGTTTGTTTGTTTTCAAGACAGGGTTTCTCTGTGTAGCCCTGGATGTCCAGAAACTCACTGCGTAGACCAGGCTGGCCTTGAACTCAGAAATCTGCCTGCCTCTACCTCCCAAGTGCTGGGATTAAAGGCATGCACCACCACCACCCGGACACCATGCATACACACAAGCAGACACACATAGACATGCGCACACAGAGATACTCACACACACACACACACACACACACACACACACACACACACACACACACATCATGAGGCCCTGAGTTCAACACCAGAATAAATTCCTTAATTAACTAATGCAGACAATATTAGATGGGGTACACCATGAAATAAAAGAATTGCATATTGACATATTAATATCCTCGAAATGTATTATAAATTCATTGTAATTCCAATCAAAATAGCAACCTGTTTTTCTGGAAATTGAAAAATGAGTCTAAAATTAATAGAGAAAAAAATAAAACTGTTTAATGAATTGAGAATACTATAAGCTAAGTGAAGTAATTAGGGTATTGGTGCACAGGTAAACATATACACCAAGGGAAGAGAGAGACACGGTACTATTTTTAAATTTCACTGGAAAGCAGTAGAGAAACAATGACATCATTAGCAGATCTTGTTCAAATTAATATCAATAAGAGAAAGGAAGAATATATGTGTCCTCAAACATACACATACATTACAGAGTATAAAAATTAATTATTAATAAATAATAGGTGTAATATGACCAATAATTAACTTCTTAGAAGTTATCATACAGGAAACATGATGTATAGAAAATGCTCTAAATTGAATACAAATATCAATAATCATGAGGGGAAAGATGAATTTAAACTAATAAAAATTAGTAACTGCACTACTTAGAAAAGACACATTCAGAAAGTAAAAAGACAAATCACAGGTGGGGAAAAATATAGCTGTTAAAATATCTAAAATTAAGGGCTCCCAAACACCAAATTATATTCTCTTTCTTTTCCTTCTTTCTTTCATTTTTTTCTCTTTTTTCTTTCTTTCTTTCTTTCTTGTTGTTTGCTGGTTTTTCGAGATGATGTTTTACTGTCCTGGAACTAGAACTGTTGATGGGGTTAGCCTTGAATACACAGAGATTGGCCTACCTCTGCCTACTGATAACGGGGATTAATAGAGTGTGCCACTACCACCCAGATCTGAATGATATTTTCAATACAGACCATTATACTAATAGGAATAGAAATTCTGTATAATCACTCTGGGGAAAGAGCTAAACAAATAGATTTCTTGATACGTGTGTGTGTGTGTGTGTGTGTGTGTGTGTGTGTGTGTATCACTATACCTTTACTAGGTACACCTTCAACAGACATGTATGCAGCCCTCTCTCTCTCTCTCTCTCTCTCTCTCTCTCTCTCTCTCTCTCTCTCTCTCCCTTCCCCCCTGTGTGTGTGTGTTACTACCATTAGAAAAAAAAAGCACAAGGCTTGCATATCTCTTAGTGCTGATAATTTTGTTCCTTGCTACAAGCAGTTCTTACACTAACTTCGTAGTTGCATTAATTCATAATGCTGTGTATGTACACTTGTAATGATTGCTCTTTTCAGTATGCATTATGTTCCTAGGGTTTAAAAGATAAATCAGTGGGAATAGAAACAAGGAGGAAAGAAAAATCACTAGTATGAAAAGCCCATCCAGGGGCGGGGAATCATTCACTACTGACACAAATGTAGCTTTAAGTTTTTTCAACACTACCTTTAATAACAGTTCTTAAATGAGTTAACCTCACAATAGTGTGGTATTTAACATTATCTGCAACAAGCTTGAATATACCCAAGATAAAGATAAGCACCCAACTCTGAAATGCATGTCAAATCATCAGCCCAGAGATTCCACGGAGTTCACCCTTTTCTCTATATTCTCTTTGGCGGGCATACACTATCTTTTTGGAAAAATTACATACAATATTATAGAACTGTAAGTTAAAATAAAAAATTAAATAAAATCATAAGATCTCATTCTCAATTTTTTCCAAAAATTTGAAGTTTCTTCCTTGCAAGCCCTAAATCTATAAATTCTTTGTTAGTGTATCAAGGTTCAAATATTAGCTTGCTAATAAATAGGTAAATACTTGTTCCTGAGTAAACGTCTTAATCAATCCTTTAATTTCCACACTGGGAAAATGGGTATGATGTCACTACTGCCCACATCAAGTGTCATGACAATTAAGGAAAGACTAAAGGCTAGAAGTCTGCAACCAAAAAGGGATTCTTGCCACAGAGACATCACTTGTGACTACACTGAGAAGTGGCATTGCATTAGTGGACAGCTAGCTATCACAAAATTTAGAATTATTATTGAGAGGTGTTTGTGATTCCTATAATCTCAATGGTCATATTACTGGTTGGTTCAATACCATTTTTTAAGTTTTTTTTCTCTCCTATTTATATTGAGGATTGCCGATTTTCTGAGTTGGGTATGACTAGCGCCCTTCTAGTTCTCCTTTGTTTACATATTCCATGAAACACTTTCTTTCCTGAATTCTTCTGCTTGTAGCCATCTCCCTCCCCACACAGTGTGTACAAGTCCTTTAAGTATGTCCTACAACATTAGGTCATAGTCATGAATTGCTTTGTGGTTATACAGAATGTCCATCAATTTTCAAAGATAATTGTACTCCAAGTCATTTGGTTGGCAGTCACTCACTTTCTTGGAGCGGAATATATCATTCTGTAGTCTTCTGGCATTTAGAGTTTCAGCAGACAGGTTTTCATTATTCTGGTATGTTTGCTTTGTAAATGAGTTAGCATTAATTACTATGCTTCATTCATCTGCCTGTTTGTATCCACTTTGGTATTATTGATCAACTTTATAAGTCAATTGTTGAATTCTGTGTCCAGCATTTGAACTATTTCAGTATCTTTGAATTAATTTTGAATTCCATTTATGACGGAGCTATGCTCTTGTAGTGGTATGAATTGAAATGGCCCCAAAGCCCCCCATGTGTTTGAATGCTTGGCCCACAGGGAGTAACACTAGTAGGAGGCAAGCCCTTGTTAAAATGGGTGCGGCCTCCTTGTGGGAGTAAGTTCATCATTGTAGGGATGGACTTTGAGGTCTCTTATGCTCACGATACACATAGTGCAGAAGAGCCAGTCTTCTCCTGATGGCCTTCAGATCAGGATGTAGAACACTCAGCACCTTGTAGAGCACCATGTCTGCCTGGACACTGCCATGCTTTCCACCATGACAATAGACTGAACCTCCAAAACCGTAAGTCAGCCCCAATTAAATAATGTCCTTTGTAGAGTTGCCTTGGCCATGGTGTCTCTTCACAGCAATAAAACCCAAACTAAAGACAGATCTTTTGTAGAAATCACGTTGCCTTGCTTTTTCATATTGCTTATGTTTTGTGTTACTATTTATAAATCTGTTAATTTGATGGTTACTCATTTGGGCTCCTTTCTTAAAGACTCAACCCCAAGGATCACCTAGATAACAGACTGCTAAAATAGTAAGAACAAACATACCAGATATAAAAATACACTAAAGTAAAGCCAAATTCTCCATAATCATATAAACAAACAAGCCTAAATAACACAGAAGAAGCAATGAAGGCAAACAGTAATTAGGATAAAGTAAACAGAAATGAATGAAGAAGCAGAAAGGTGGGAGAAGAGAATATGTAATTTTTGCATGAGTATATAGTTATAATTCTGAAAAATTCTTTATAAACCATATGCAGAATATTCTTAAGTAAAAAAAGTTAAAGAATGAAAACTGTTAGGAAGAGAGAAAAAGCAAGAGATCTTTAAAATCTGTATAGTAACTAAACCTGATAGAGGAGAAAGTGTGGAATAGTCCCCAACGCATTGGCACAGAAGAAGGCTTCCTGAACAGACTACCAATAGCAGTGGCATTAAGATCAACAATTAATCAACGAAACCTCATGAAACTGAAAAGTTTTTGTAAGGCAAAGGACACTGTCAGACAAGCCAGCAGCCTACAGAACGGAAAAGATTTTTCAAGAGGAAACTCAAATGGCTAAAAAATACTTGAAGATACGCTCATGAAGAAAGCAAATAAAAGTGCCCATGGTCTAAACATGGAAATAGAAACAATAAAGAAAACACAAATTGAGGGAAATAAAAAAAATCTGAGTAAGTGAACAGAATCTACAGAAGCAAGCTTCACCAACAGAATACAAGAGATGGAAGCCAGACTTTCAGATATTTAAAATGCAATAAAAGAAATGGATATATTGGTCAAAGAAAATACTAAATCTAGAAAATCCCTGACACAAAACATCCAGGACATCTGGGACACTAGAAAAAACCAAATCTACAAATAATTGGAATAGAAGAAGGGAAAAAATTCCAGCTCAAAGACCCAGAAAATGTTTCCAACAAAAATCATAGAAGAAAAGTTTCCTAACCTAAAGAAGAATGTGCTTATAAAGATATAAAAAGCATAGAGAACACCAAATAGATTCGACCAGAAAAGAAAGTCCCATGACCACATAGTAATTCAAACAGTAAGAATAAAGAACAAAGAAAAACTATTAAAAGGAACAAGTAACATATAAAAGAATTGCACGAGACTTCTCAAGAGAGAGTCTAAAACCCAGAAGGACCTATACAGATGTCCTGCAGACTCTATGAGACCACAGATACCTATATAGATAGCCCATAGTGGCTGCTATGCCCTATAAAACTTATAATCACCTTAGGTGGACAAAACAAAGTATTTCATGATAAAGTCAAATTTGAACAATATCCATCCACAAATCCTGCAGTGGCCCTAATTCGGTTCTGTAAGAAAAATTCTGCAGAACGGAGGCGGAAAAAGGTGCCTCTTAGGGACTAAGCAAAGACCCAAGTATTTGGAAGCCATATTCTCTCAGTCGACATCCTTTTGTCTCTCCTTTACTCCTGGTAGCCAAAACCCTATAAAGTAATTTTCTTTAAGTCTTAATGCTGGACCACCTTAAGGACCATAATGTCATGCCTCTAATGATATGACCTTGCTAAAAAGATTTACGGAAGTTCCATTCTGTTATCCTAATGAGTCCTTCCCAAATACTCAAGTTATGTCTGGCCTAGATTAAAGACTAAAATATCTACATATGAATTAGCGCTAGCCCAGAGCTCTTTCCATAGAGATTTACAGGACCACTGTCTTTGTCTTGATGGTGCCAAAGGATCAGGTACAGAGCTCAGACTTCAGCTCATGAAATATTAATGAGGCTAGGTAAACCTAAGGAAAAACTTACAAAACTTAGTTTTGTCTGACATTTTGAGCTATAGGAGATTTTGTTTTACAGACAAAAGCTAGACGTTAGATAGAACTTACTCATAAAAGCTCATTTAATCTAAAGATGTCTTTGCCCATGTTTAAGTCTCCAAGTTTGTTTCATGAGATACGCTTTAGCTGATTCCACATTCCTTTGTGAGGTGTAATTATGTAAATTTCCCTTGCTTGGCCAGCTACATCTTTTATTATGTAGAGTCAGAGTTACAACTGGGGCAGAATCCAGGTAGAGAACACATTGCAGATTTCAGCTCATGGCCTAAGAATGTTAGCAAGTTTGCTCAGTTAAAGACACCTTTTAAGTATGTAACCGTCAGGGCCAAACGCTCTAATGGGGAGCTCTAAAATGGGCTCCTTACTAGAGAAAATATATGCTTTCCTCACAATGTAAAAGAATCCTGCGTGTGTGTCTTCATTTTTTCACCAACCTGTATCCTCCTGGTCCACGGAAGAGAATCCTGTGGTTTCCCCTGCAACCAAGGCCTCGCTGAGGGTCTTATGGCTTACAGCAAAATCCAGCCCTACAGAACATACTAAAAGGTAAACTCCAACCCAAAGAAGTTAGCTGAAACCCATGAAAACACAGGAATAATCTCATACCAGCAATATCTAAGGAAGAGAAGCAGACATGCACACACCACCACCACAACCACCACCACCACCACCACCACCACCACCACCAACAACAACAACAACAACAGCAACTGCAACTGCAACAACAAAGACTAGATGTAAAAACAGGATCCAGACTTCTACTGCACACAAAAATCATGCCACAGCATCAAAGATAGACATTATGTTAAAATAAAGAATTAGAAAAAGATATTTCAAGCAAACAGACATAAGAAACAAGCTGTATAACCATTCAAATGGCTAACAAAATAGATGTCAGGTCAAAACTAATCAAAAGAAACCGAGAAGGGCACTTTATACTCATCAAAGGAAAAATGCACCAAGATGATCCTTCGGTTCCTACTATCTATGCCCCAAATGCAAGGACATCCGTAAAAGAAACATTACTAAAGCTTAAATCATATATTGGCCCTCACAAATTCATATTAGGAGACTCCAATGCCCACTCTAACCAAGGCACAGGTGATCAGCCAAAAACCAGAGAAATACCGGAGCTAGCAAACCTTATGAAACAAATGGACCTAACAGATATAGAACATTTCACCCAAACTCAAATAATATATACCTTCTCAGCACCTCACAAACTTTCTCAAAAATGGTCAAAAGCAAGTCTCAGCAGATACAAGAAAATTAAAATAACCCCCATATCCTATCAGATGACTAAAAGTGGTGATCCAATCCCCACTGATTAAAGCTGTATTTTAACAACAGATAGCCTAGAAACTCATGGAAACTGAACCTTATACTGAATGAAAACTGGGGATCTGCACCTGGAGCTGACCCTGTGCCATAGCTCTCTGTACCCAAATCCCACTGGGAGAGAGCTGGTCTCCAAGGAGTGCTGACACACCTGAGAGCACAGGAGAGAGCACCACTTCTGCTCGAATTCCTGGCACAAGAGGGACCCACCCAGAGTCCTCAAGACACAGGAACCAAGGAGCAGTCTGCGACATGATCCTTCTGGTTTCTGTCTGCACCCTGGAGCTGACCCTGTGTCACAGTTCTCCGTACCCAAATTCTTCCCTGGGAAAACTGGTCTCCCAGGAGTACTGACACACAGGCTTGCAGGAGAGACAAGCCATAGTCAGAGGCAGCAAGACCAGCTAATACAAGAGATATGGTGAAAGGCAAGGTCAAGAATATAAGCAACAGAAACCAAGGCTACTTGGCATCATCAGAACCCAGTTCTCCCACCACAGCAAGCCCTAGATACCCCAACACACCAGAAAAGCAAGACTCTGATGATTTAAAATCACATCTCATGATGATGATAGAGGACTTTAAGAAGGACATAAATAACTCCCTTAAAGAAATACAGGAGAACACAGTTAAAAGCTAGAAGCGCTTAAAGAGGAAACACAAAAATCCCTTAAAGAATTACAGGAAAACACAAGCAAACAGGCAAAGGAAATGAACAAAACCATCCAGGATCTAAAGATGGAAATAGAAACAATAAAGAAATCACAATGGGAGACAACCCTGGAGATAGAAAACCTAGAAAAGATATCAGGAGTCGTAGACACAAGCATCACCAACAGATTGAAGAATCTCAGTTGTAGAAGGCACCATAGAAAACATTGACACAATAGTCAAAGAAAATGCAAAATGCAAAAAGGTCCTAATCCAAAACATCCAGGTAATCCAGGATACAATGAGATGACCAAACCTAAGGATAATAGGTATAGAAAAGAGTGAAGATTCCCAACTTAAAGGGCCAGTAAATCTTCAACAAAATTATAGAAGAAAATTTCCCTAACCTAAAGAAAGAGATGCACATAAACATACAAATAAATTGGACCAGAAAAGAAATTCCTCCTGTCACATAACAGTCAAAGCACCAAATACACAAAACAAAGAATATTAAAAGCAGTAAGGGGAAAGGATCAAGTAACATATAAAGGCAGGCCTATCAGAATTACACCAGACTTCTCACCAGAGACTACAAAAGCTAGAAGATCCTGGACAGATCTCATACAGACCCTAAGAGAACAAAAATACCAGCCCAGACTACTTATACCCAGCAAAACTCTCTGTTACCATAGATGGAGAAACCAAGATATTCCATGACAAAAACAAATTTACACAATATCTTTCCACAAACCCAGCCCTACAAAGGATAATAGATGGGAAACTTTAACAAAAGGAAGGAAACTATACCCTAGACAAAGCAAGAAAGTAATCTTTCAACAAACCCAAAAGAAGATAGCCACACAAACATAAAAAAATAACATCAAAAATTACAGGAAGCAACAATCACTATTCCTTAATATCTCTAAACATCAATGGACTCAATTCCCCAATTAAAAAAAAAACAGACTAATAGACTGGATACATAGACAGGACCCAGTATTTTGATGCATACAGGAAACGGACCTCAGTGTCAAAGACAAACACTACCTCAGAGTAAAGGGCTGGAAAACAGTTTTCCAAGCAAATGGTCCCAAGAAACAAGCTGGAGTAGCCATCCTAATATCGATTAAAATTGACTTTCAACCAAAAGTTATCAAAAAGGATAAGGAAGGATACTTCATACTCATCAAAGGAAAAATCTACCAAGAAGAACTTCCAATTCTGAACATCTATGCTTAAATATGAGGGCACCCACATTCATAAAAGAAACTTTACAAAAGCTCAAAGCACACATTGCATCTCACACAATAACAGTGGGAGACTTCCACACCCCCATTCTCACCAATGGACAGATGATGGAAACAGAAACTAAACAGAGACACATTGAAACTAACAGAAGTTATGAACCAAACAGATTTAACATATATCTGTAGAACATTTCATCCTAAAACAAAAGAATATACCTTTTTCTCAGCACCTCATGGTATGTTCTCCAAAACTGACCTTATAATCAGACACAAAACAGGCCTCAACAGTTACAAGATGATTGAAATAATCCCATGCATTCTATCAGATCGTCATGGACTTCGATAACAACAAAAACAACAGAAAATCCACATATATGTGGAAGCTGAACAACGCTTTATTCAGTGATAACTTGGTCAAGGAAGATATAAAGAAAGAAATTAAAGATTTTTTTACACTCATAGACACTTCATTTTTAAGAGAGAGAGAGAGAGAGAGAGAGAGAGAGAGAGAGAGAGAGAGAGAGAGAGAGAGAGAGAAAGCTTCTTCAACAAATGGTGGTCTAACTGGATGTCAACATGTCAAAGAATGAAAATAGACCCCTATTTATCATCCTACAAAAACTCAAGCCCAAGTGGATCAAGGACCTCAACATGAAACTGGATGCACTAAATGTAATTGATACGGGAGACAATTTCTCAAACAAAACACCAATGGCTCAGGTCCTAATATCGGCAATTGACAAATCCCATTTGTCAATTGCTCGTAAAACTGCAAAGCTTCTATTAGGCAAAGGACACAGTCAATAGGACAAAATGGCATCCTACAGAATGGGAAAAGATCTTCACTAACCTTACATCTGACAGAGGGTTAATAATCAAAATACATTAAGAATTCAAGAAGTTAAACTCCAACTTTGGGTTAAAAACAAAGGTGGCTTTGAGGCCTCCTATGCTCACTGTCCAGTGAGGAAGACAGCCTCTCCCCTGGCTGCCTGGGGATGCCTGCAGATCAAGATGTAGAACTCCTGTCTCCTCCAGCACCGTGGCTGCCTGCATGCTGCCCATGCTTCCTGTGATGATGATAATGAACTAAGTCACGAAATTGTAAGTAAGCGCCAACTAAATGTTTGCCTTTATAAGAGATGCCTTGGTCATGGTGTCTCTCCAAAGCAATGGAAACCCTAACTAAGACAGAGTCACGTTACTTCTTTTGTGTTTCTCATGGTCTTCCTCTCTTTTAAATAGAGTCAATCATTTACCATCCCAACTTTTCATTAATGGCTATCACTATTTCTAACCCACCCCAGAAGTCCTTGCATTCAATTTTTTTAAGTGCAGAATATGTTGATTTTGTATCTGGAAAGTTCCTAAGTGGTGATATTATAAAAAGGACTAAAGAGAGCTCTCTTTAATAGCTAATCTATCCACCCACATCATTTCTGCCTGAAGATTCGTGTCCTATCTGGGGTTCTATTTAGTATTTCCAAATTCAGATATTTAAAGATAATCATTATTTTATTCTGAGTTTTCTCCAGTTAGAGATAACTGTCTCTTTCAACTATCTACAGATTTTTTTAAATCAGCACATACATTCAAGAAGCATCTATTGCATATCTGCTATTCTGATGGTTAATATTAAGAGTCAGTTTGACTAGAGCAGGGGTTCTTAACCTGTGGGTCACAACCCCTTTGAGGATCAAACAACCCATTCACCGGGGTTGCATATCAGGTATCCTGCATACCAGATGTTTACACTATGATTTGTAACAGTAGCAGCAAAATTACAGTTATGAAATATTAACTAACAAAACCATTTTATGGCTGAGGGTCACCACAACATGAGGAACTGTATATTAAAGGGTAAAAGCATTAGAAGGTCAAGAGCCACTAGACTACATCACTGTACGCAGACATCAGGTTAAAAACTCTAGATGTTTCTGTGATGGTACTTTCAAGATGAAATTGGCATGTGAGGCAGCAGACTTACATAAAACAGAGTACCTCCCACAATGTGGACAGGCCTGCTCTAGGCAGGTGAAGGTCTTGGTAGACTGTTGCCCTAAAAAGAAGCAAGAGTGTTGCCACGGTATGCCTTCATAGAGTTCTTCTCTGAGCTCTGTCTCCTTTCATGTTTTCCAGATTTTTTGCTCGCCAAGTCTCCATAATAGTGTGAGCTAAATCCTTAAAATACACCATCCTTTCTCCCCGCATCCCCCTTCCTACCCTCTCTCAGTTGTGTTTTTAGTGAACTTTGAACAATAGTCAGGCTCTAAGAATACGATACATACACCTATCTCCTGATCTAAAACTACTTAAGTATATCCCCATAACTTTAGAAACTCTTCCTAAACCACATGGAATCTAACCAGAAAACGTAACTTTTCACCTAATTCTAAGATCATATAATCTTTTAATGCAGCTAAAGCTCAAACAAATCCACATTACCACTGAGTTTTCACAGTAAAATTGTCCAAGCTTCAAAGCCTAACAAACAAATAAATCACCATGCAATATCTCACCAATTCAGTACTTCTGCAAGTGTTTTGAGGGACATGTACAATATATCTAATATTTTTACAACTGAGTTATTTTTATTTATATTTTTTCACACAATAGATTTTGATGTTTTCCCCTAACTCATCCTGGATCCTCTGCATATCTCTACCCAACCACATATCTCTCTATCTCTCTCCCCCTCCCTCACTTCCTCTTCCCCCCTCTCTCTTCCTATTAAATTTTGTTTGAAATTTAGTTTCTTACCAAATCTTGTCAAAATCTTTTAAAAGTCTTAGTTTCTGATTCAGTAGATATAAGAACTTTCTGCTTCATATTAATAAAATATTCATTTTTATCACAGATAAGATACATAGTTGAGATCAAAAGAAATAGCTAATAACATCAACTACATAAGAAGCCTTGATTCAAATGTTCTATAACTCAAATGATATAAATATAATCCTGTCAGCATTCTCGGGGTTTTTTGGGGGGTTAGGGGGAGGGGAAGGAAGGACACACTGCTCCAGACGGTCTTAATCTCAAGAGTTGGTTCTAAACATGGGAGTTTTATAACAGGATAAAGTGCTTATTCCTCAAACCAGTTTCCAATTTCCTTTTGAGTAAAATGGGAAAAATAAAACTAACATCACAGGATTGGTGTGAAGACTAAAATACACGTAAAACACTTGTCACTCTGCCTGGTACACAGCAGCAGTTGACGTGCATCTACTTTAAAACATGCCGTAAGAGCTCATCCAGGGCTAGATCTATTCCTGACCTGTTGTGTTCTCCTAAGTCAGTCTATAAAGCTAAAACTCAGGGTAAAGGCAGGGGGAAGGGAGGGAGAAGGAAAAAGATGGAGGGTGACATGTCAATGAATAGCTAACAGTTGCTACACGAAGCTGCTACCTAAATGACTGGTTAAAGGCTGAAGGGGTTTGGTTTTTTGTTTTTTGTTTTTTGTTTTCTTTTTTAAGACAGCAAGTAGCTTAGATATATACTTTCATTAAGTCTCTTGGCAAAACACAGCTTCTGGTCAAAATGGACTAAACACAGTGATGTCTGGGATTTGGCTAAACATTGAAACTGCATTTCAAATGATTGGATTTGGCAAAATCTAACATGATTTTTGCCAAGCCCTTAACTTTTTCACTTGCATGTATTCAAAGGAAAGCCAGCTTGTAGATTTGAATCATTCAGATTAGAAACTCATTAAAATGTATAGAGTGCTGTATCCAGGCACAAAAACTCGGCTCCAAATCATTACAGTTTAACACTGGGGAGATTAAAAAAAAGAAAAAAAAGCCTTCCTTACATAAACCACTGCTCTCTAAGTTGCTGAGGCTCAGAAGAAAAGATTAACTCAGAGAGGCCTCAAGAAAGAGAAAAATTTTGAAGAGGTAATTAAAGTGAAATAGCCCTGAGTACACAGGAAGTGGAAAGCCCTCCAAAAATACAGGGAGTTGATGTGACATAACAGCTGACAAGGACTATATGCAAAGTCCCGGGCACTTGATTTTGACTTAAATCTATTTTTCCAAATATCTGGAACAACTGGATTTTTCCGGGATAGCCAGAGAATAATCCCCAGGGGGAATATTTACTCAGTGTTGTGTGTCCACACTGGCCAGGCTACTTTCGCTTATCCTTCTTCAAAGCTATGATATACAGGCAAATGTTATTAGAAAACTAAAACCCTTTGCCTAAGAATTTCATGAATTCATTGTTTTTAATTGCTGAGTAGTATTCCATTGTGTAAATATACCACATTTTCTGCATTCATTCCTCCATTGAGGGATCTCTGGGTTCTTTCCAGCTTCTGGCTATTATAAATAAGGCTGCTATGAACATAGTGGAGCACGTGTCCTTATTGCATGCCAGAGAATCCTCTGGGTATATGCCCAGGAGTGGTATAGCAGGGTCCTCCGGAAGTGTCATGCCTAGTTTTCTGAGGAACCGCCAGACTGATTTCCAGAGTGGTTGTACCAGCTTGCAATTCCACCAGCAGTGGAGAAGTGTTCCTCTTTCTCCACATCCTCACCAGCACCTGCTGTCTCCTGAGTTTTTAATCTTAGCCATTCTGACTGGTGTGAGGTAAAATCTCAGGGTTGTTTTGATTTGCATTTCCCTAATAACTACTGATGTTGAACATTTCTTAAGGTGCTTCTCAGCCATTCGAAGTTCTTCATGTGAAAAATCTTTSTTTAGCTCTGTACCCCATTTTTAATAGGGTTATTTGGTTGACTGGAGTCTAACTTCTTCAGTTCTTTGTATATATTGGATAATAGGCAAATGGTTGAACCTGGAAAATATCATCCTAAGTGAGGTTACTCATTCACAAAAGAACACACATGGAATGCAGTCACTGATAAGTGGATATTAGCCCAGAAGCTCTGAATACCCAAGACATAACTCACATATCAAATCATTACCAAGAAGAAGAAAGGAGAGGGCTCTGGGCCTGGAAATGCTTGATGCAGCATTGTAAGGGATTGCCAGCACAGGGAAGTGGGAGGGAGTTGATTGGGGAAAGGGTGGAGGGAACTTATGGGGAGGGAGAACCGGGAAAGGGAAAATCATATAGAATGTAAACAAAGAATACAGAAAAGAAAAAAAAAAAGCAAACTAAAACCCAAAAGCCCAATAGTGGTCCATACGCAGGACCCCTTATTATCAAAGGCTCTCTCTTTTAACATTATGCTCCTCGAATGGCTCCTTCTGGCTTCCTCTCCACACTTTACAGTCACGTGTGTGTGTGTGTGTGTGTGTGTGTGTGTGTGTGTGTGTGTGTGCTGATGTAATAAAGTCCTATGCAGCAGGAAGGCATTTCCTGTTTCCCATTACATCATCCTCACCCTAGTTTCTCAGTATGCTTAAGAAGGTATGGGGCTTTCTACATAACTGATGCAACTAAATATACAATACTTACTAAAGTTGTGTGTGTGTGTTTATGTACATATATGTATATGTGTTTCCTTTCTGTTAAACCTTTATATATTGATTTGCTTATATTTTATTCTTTTTAAGTCTCTGGTTAACTCTGGCTCCAATGTTCCAAGGTTTTAACGATACTTTTTAAAAATTGTTATTTGGGCCAAGGAAATGGCTTGGAGGTAAAGGTGCCAGCTACCAAGCTTGAAGGTATAAGTTCAATCTTTGGGACCCACATGGGAGAACCTATTCCTCAAACCTGCCTTTTGACCTACAGAGAGAGACAGACAGAGAGAGAGATTCACACACACATACATAGACTCACACATACACAGAAATACACACAGAGACTCATAGACACAGACACAGACACATGCACAGACTCACACATATACACAAACACAGACACACAAGCATACATGGACTCACACATAGATACACACACATGTAAATGCATAATAATACTTGGTATTATTATAATCAAACTTAGGTACATTATGGTCTCCCTGTAACAATGTCCCCTAGAGGTCTGCTCCTGTTCTCAGGGGCCCTGACCTTTTAGGCTCTTCCTTGTGCCTCTCATCTGTAAGACAGCCCACCTTTCCTAGATTCTGTGCCTTCCAATTTCTTGCTTCATATCTCCACTTTGGAAGACACTACCCCTGCTACCTTCACAAGAAAGGTGTGTTAGAGATAATATTTAAAAATTTTACATATCTATGTCAATCACATCTTACCGTATTTTGACAATGTAAAAAAAAAAATTCAAGGTTGAAAAATAACTCTTTCAGAACTGATCAGTCACTACCCTATTATCTTCTACTCTAAAAAAAAATCTGGCGCTGCTCTTATTCTACATTTTATACATTATTTTGGGGTGTGTGTGTATGTGTGTGTGTGTGTGTGTGTGTGTGTGTGTGTGTGTGTACATGTCTACACTTTGTAAGCATGAGTTAAAACTATATTTATTTGGAGACTTAAAAAGCCAGCATAGAGTAGCTCAGCCAAACACAACTTTCTGTAGCATGAAACCCAGGGGTCCTTGGTTGCTAATGTTGATTCCTCAGTTCCTTAATTTCTGCTACAAAATGGCTACTGTGTCTGTGACATCTTGTTAGTATTCCAGACAAGCAGAATTAGAAAGGAGAGGATCAATGGTTGGCTGAGAGTGTCCCCCTCTGTATTCGTTACACACAAGCATAGCTTCCCAGGTGACAGCTATATCATACTCCTGTCAGCAAGCACTTGTTGGCATCCACAATAGTGTCTGGGTTTTGTAACTGTATATGGGATGGATCCTTAGGAGGGGCAGTCCCTGGATGGTCTTTCCCTCAATCTCTGCTCCACATTTTGTCTCTGTATCTCCTCCTGTGGGTATTTTGTTCCCCCTTCTAAGAAGGACTAGATTATCCATACTTTGTTCTTCTTTCTTCTTGAGCTTCATTTGGTCTGTGCATTGTATCTTGGGTATTTCAAGATTCTGGGCTAATATCTACTTATCAGTGAGTGCATACCATGCGTGTCCTTCTGTGATTGGGTTATCTCACTCAGGATGATATTTTCTAGTTCCATCCATTTGCCTAAGAGTTACATGAATTCATTGTTTTTAATAGCTGAGTACTTGCAATCCCACCAGCAGTGGACGAGTGTTCCTCTTTCTCCACATCCTCGCCAGCACAATCTGTCTCCTGAGTTTTTCATCTTAGCCATTCTGACTGGCGTGAGGTGAAATCTCAGGATTGTTTTGATTTGTATTTCCCTGATGGCTAAGAATGTTGAACATTTCTTTAGGTGCTTCTCAGCCATTCAATAGGGTCCCTAGTGGAGGAGCTAGAGAAAGGAGCTGAAAGGGTTTGCAGTGCCATAAGAGGAACAACAATATGAACCACCCAGTACTCCCAGAGTTCCCAGGAAATAAACCACCAACCAAAGAGTACACATGGAGGGACCCACGGCTCCAGATGCATAAGCAGCAGAGATGGCCTTGTTGGACATCAAAGGGAGGAGAGGCCCTTGGTCCTGAGAAGGCTCGATGCCCCAGTATAGAGGAATGCCAGGACAGGGAAATGGGAGTGGGTGGATTGGTGAGCAGGGGGAGGGGGAGGGGGAGGGGCTTGGGGAATTTTGGTAGGGGGAGACCAGGAAAGGGGATAACATTTGAAATGTAAATAAAGAATATATCGTTCACAACGCAGAGCAAGTTTTCTCAGGCAAAGTACGGGTCATACCTGCCCAGCACAGGGAGGGAGAGTGGTAAAGTGTGTGAAGTTTCTGGCGTGGCTGCTTTAGATTGGTAAGTACCCTAGACATGCTTCCTCACAAGGCCGATGCCTTCAAAGCATGTGAATGAAAACGAATGCACAATTTGTCACCCGACACAATTGGAAAGCTTTCATTCTTCAAAAATAAGCTTCTGCCAGGCAGTGGTGGCGCATGCCTTTAATCCCAGCACTTGGGAGGCAGAGGCAGGCAGATTTGAGTTCGAGGCCAGCCTGGTCTACAGAGTGAGTTCCAGGACAGCCAGGGCTGCACAGAGAAACACTGTCTCAAAAAAAAA
>BDUI01000021.1:237110-248263 GCA_002335545.1 Apodemus speciosus
TGGGGTACAGAGCTAAACGAAGAATTTTCACCTGAGGAATACTGAATGGCTGAGAAGCACCTAAAGAAATGTTCAACATCCTTATTCATCAGGGAAATGCAAATCAAAACAACCCTGAGATTTCACCTCACACCAGTCAGAATGGCTAAGATCAAAAACTCAGGAGACAGCAGGTGCCTTTAAGGATGAGGAGAAAGAGGAACATTTCTCCACTGCTGGTGAGATTGCAAACTGGTACAACACTGGAAATCAGTTTGGAAGTTCCTCAGAAAATTGGGCATAATACTACCAGAGGACCCTGCTATTCCACTCCTGGGCATATACTCTGAGGATTCTCCAGCATGTAATAAGGACAAATGTTCCACAATGTTCATAGCAGCCTTATTTATAATAGCTAGAAGCTGGAAATAACCCAGATGTCTCTCAACAGAGAAATGGATACAGAAAATGTGGTACATTTGCACAATGGAATACTACTCAGCTATTAAAAACAATGAATTTATGAAGTTCTTAAGCAAATGAATGGAACTAGAAAAAAATCATCCTGAGTAAGGTAACCCAATAACAAAAGAACACACATGGTATGCACTCACTGATAAGTGGATATTAGCCCAGAAACTTGGAATACCCAAGATACAATTCACAGACCAAATGAAGCTCAAGAAGGAGGAAGAACAAAGTATGGATACTCTGGTCCTTCTTAGAAGGGAGAACAAAATACCCACAGGAGGAGATACAGAGACAAAATGTGGAGCAGAGACTGAGGGAAAGACCATCCAGAGACTGCCCCACCTAGGGATCCATCCCATATACAATTACAAAACCCAAGCACTATTGTGGATGCCAACAAGTGCTTGTTGACAGGAGCCTGATATTGCTGTCACCTGGGAGGCTCTGCTAGTGCATGACAAAAACAGAGGGGGACACTGTCAGCCAGCCATTGAACTGAGCACAAGGTCCCCAATGGAGGAGCTAGAGGAAGGACCCAAGGAGCTGAAGGGGTTTGCAGCACCATAGGAGGAACAACAGTTTGAACCACCCAGTACCCCCAGAGCTCCCAGGGACTAAACCAACAACCAATGGGTACACATGGAGGGACCCATGGCTCCAGATGCATATGCAGCAGAGGATGGCCTTATTGGACATCAAAGGGAGGCAAGGCCCTTGGTTCTGAGAAGGCTCGATGGCCCAGTGTAGGAGAATGCCAGGACAAGGAAGAGGGAGTGGATGGATTGGTGAGCAGGGGGAGGGAGGATGTGTTTGGGGATTTTGGGGGTGGGGAATCAGGAAAGGGGACAATATTTGAAATGTAAATAGAAACTATATCTAAATTTAAAAAAAGATGGATGAAATAAATAACTATCAGAAGAATACCATACAGTCTAGCAATGCTACTTTTAGTCTTTTCAAAAGATTAATTCTAAATGCAAATGTCAGCTAAGATAGGTCTATGAGAACTTTAATCGCCCATTTTCCCTAAAGACATGTAATGATTCCAATCCCTGAGAAACTCTATACTTGAAGAAAAACACCAACATGACCTTCAGAAATTAACCACAGTATATAAGACTGAATTTTCTTTTTAATAGTATCTTGCAATATTGAAGGAGAAAACCAAGGGATCTGCATGGATGGCTCAGTTAGTAAAGTGCCTGCTTTTCAAATAATAGGACCTGAGTTTGATTCCAACATCCATATAAAGAGCAGGGCACGGTGGTACACACAATTGTAATCCAAATGCTGGGAAGGCAGAGAGCCAAATGCCTAAGACTCATCAACCATCCAGTCTACTTAAGTAGTGAAATCTAGGCAAATGCGACACCCAGTGCCAAAATGGTGGGTTGAATTCCTGAGGATGATGCCCATAGTAGTCTTCAGACCTCCACACATACTTGAACATACGTGCATGTATACATGTACACAGGTATACACACACACACACACACACACACACACACACACACCCCACAACACAACACAAAGGGCAAAATAAAATCTAAAACCTAGTAATAAAATCGGCTACTAACAGAAATCTATAATTAACCAAAAGAACATCATTTTGCACTATTTTAGTGGCTTGTCAAGCGTATTAGGACCAGAAGCCAACTATTAGAATTCTAGGCTGGAATCCTACTCAACATGGGACCCAAAATGGCATCTGAACAAGATTCTAGGCATGTCCATTCATCTACCATTCTAAGATGAGCCTGCTCCAGGTGATTCCAATGTGCAGTCTGGGATGGGGACTGCCATGACCAACCACTGGACCAGCTCCTCTAGACCCATTCCTGCAGGACGGATTTCTCTCGAGCGCTTCTCCTCCCATCCATTTACAAAGCTTAGCACCTGGCTGCCCGAGAGTCAGGAAAACCCACCTGGAAGAGAGAAATCATCTATGTATCTTGGCTAATCTATGATACCTAGGTGTTGATCAAACCCTGTCTAGATATGAGTGTAAACAGTTTTCAGGTGTGGTTAACATTCAATCAGCAGAGTTTTATTTACTAAAGCAGATTCCACTCCTTAATGTGGATGAGCCTCATTCAATTAGTCAAAACCCTTGCAAGCAAAGAATTCAGTTCTCGGAAGGCATTTAGCCTCTAGAATGCAATCCAGAAACTCTCTTGACTTTCCAGCCTTTTTATTCTGGACAGCTGACTTCAGATTCAGGACCACAGCATCAACCCTGATCTGAATTTCCAGGCAGCCTCTTCTGCCCTTCAGATTTGGCCTTGGTGACCTCCACAATTGAATGAACCAATTATTTAATA
The DNA here is from genome assembly GCA_002335545.1 of Apodemus speciosus. Classification (NCBI taxonomy): domain Eukaryota; kingdom Metazoa; phylum Chordata; class Mammalia; order Rodentia; family Muridae; genus Apodemus; species Apodemus speciosus. The sequence goes on from BDUI01000021.1 coordinate 239,882, forward strand.
TCTCTCCTTCTCTCCCTGCTCTCCATGTCTCCCCCTCCCCCTTCCCCTCTCCCCCCTCTTTTTCTCTTCCCCTCTTTCTCCCTCTCTTGATTCTTTTCTCTGAGGAACCTTAATATAGATATTATTATTATTATTTTTAATGCAGACTATGAACTGGATATCATGCAAAATTATTCACACACAGTTTCAGATTCAGTCCTTAGTTAAACATCCAATTGTAAGAAGTCAAGTCACAACTGTAACCAAAGACAGCAGAAAAAAGAGAAGTTTCGGTTAGTGTTTTTAGCAAGAACACATTATAGTCGAAGATAAACTAGTGAGTCAGGGACAGGGAAGGGGAACCCAGGCAGGGAGTTCACTGAGAAATAGCATTCAAAGAGAAAGACATGGGACATGGCTCTAGGGCAGAATATTTGCCTAACACTTGCAAAGCACTAGGTTCAAACCATAGCGCCAGCACTGTGTGAGAGCGTTATGTTCAAAACAATCACCTGCTCTCTGCTCAGTGATCTTCCCCTTTGTAGAGATGACATTTCAACAGAATGGTATAATACTCAGAGCTTTTATATCTGACTCTTTCCATTAAACATAAACTTGCTGTAATTTAGTCATGTTTTAACAGTTCTTAGTAGTTCATCCTTTCTTATTGTCACACAGAAATCTATTATAGGAGGAAAAAATCTAATTTGTTTATTCAGTCACCACTTGTAGGCATTTGGATTGGTACAAACCCTTTTGAGCGGGCACCTTCATTTCACTTGGGTAGATACCTAAGTGTAGAATTACTGCTCCATCTAGTAACCTTATATTTAACTTTTGAGGAAATACACAATCTGTTTCTTAAAACGGTTTCAAAACCCATTGTAAAGTCTTACCAGTTACAAACATCTAAGTTTGTCCACATCTTCGCCAATATGTCTTACAGCTCCTTTGAACAACTGAGTGTGGGAAAGGTGTGTATGTGTAGTGTTTCTTTGATGGTAGCTTCGTTGGAGCCTTAATTTGTGGTTCCCCGATGATGAGATAGAGCACATTTTCTTGTACTTATCAGCTACTTATAGATCTTCTTTAGCAAAGTACCTATTAAAATCTTTGCCTATTTAAAAACATCCCAGGGCTGGAGATTTCGATTAGTGGTACAGCACCTGACTAGAATCAACAAGGGTTTTGAGTGTTTTTAGAAATCAAGTTGGCAGCCGGGTGGTGGTGGCGCACGCCTGTAATCCCAGCACTTGGGAGGCAGAGGCAGGTGGATTTCTAAGTTCGAGGCCAGCCTGGTCTTCAGAGTGAGTTCCAGGACAGCCAGGGCTACACAGAGAGACCCTGTCTCGAAAAATCAAAAAAAAAAAAAAAAAAGAAAGAAAGAAAGAAAAGAAATCAAGTTGGCTTCTTACAACTTGATGTTCAGGACCACAGAAGAAGGAAGAAAAGGGGAAGAGGTAGAGAAACTGGTTTGAAAAAACAACTGCAGGAAAAAAAAAGTGAGTAAAGCTTTAACCATCAGCAGAACTTGGGAGATGGCTCAACAGGTAAAGCATTTCCAAGCAACCATGAGGACAGGAGTGTGAATCCTTAGGACCCACAAACACACTATGTGGACATGGCAGCCCACCAATAATCCCCACCATTCTCAGGTGAAGACAGGGCATTCCCAAAGCAAGTTGGCCCATTAGACTAGTTGAAATGTCAAGACTGAGTTTAAGTAGAGACTCTGCCTCAATATATAAGATGGACAGCAAGACAAGGAGGACACCAGATATCAACCTCTGGCCTACACCTATAGGTGGACTTTCACACACATATATGACCCCAATCATATATGAACACAGACACAAATGTACGCACAACAAACACATGTGCAAAAGTGAGCATTTAGTGAATATTTGATATTCATATATTACGTTTCTTTGGACTTAGGTAATAACATTATAACTATCTATTATGTATACAGCATTCTGCCTGCATGCCTACAGGTCAAAGAGGGTGCCAGACCCCATTAAAGATGGTTCTGAGCCACCCTGTGGTTTCTGGAAATTGAACTCGGGACCTCTGGGAGAACAGTCAGTGCTCTTTTAACCTCTGAGCCATCTCTCCAGCCCCATAGTATACTTTTTTTTAAAGGGTTTATTTGTCTAGTGATACACTGAATCATTTAAATCAAAATGATGTGAGGTCTGTGATATACTTTTAAATGATCTGGAAGCACTATGGAGATGCAGATAAAAGATGAGCCAGGCATTGGAAAACTCACCTATAATCCCAGTATTTGGGAGGTTGAGTCACAAGAATCAGACATTCCAAATGATCCATAACTACATAAAAAGTTCAAGGCTAGCCTGGGCTACATCAGACCCTGGTCTTACAAAAGGCACAGGCATATATCAAGAACTGATCAGAGAAAAGGATCCATGGGACACATGCAGGATTCTCTTTATTTTTGCATGCAATTGACATTTATATAAATATTTCAAGAAACAAACATATGATACATTGAATGCACACATTAACCTACACAGGTTTTTAATGTCTACTAAAATCATAATAAGGGGAATTTGGAGCTATAACAAACAAAAAGAGAACAGGAGGAAACAAAAACAAAAACGTAGCAAAAGTGCAGAATCTGGAAAGCAGATTGTGAACATTAATAACTTGACAAGCCTGAATCCCCATCCAAATAAGACGGAGAAAACAAAACCACAACCAAGCAGACCCAGCAAAAATCTTCACAGGTAGCCGCCTCTGGGAATGCATGTTAATGCAACCAAAGACCAAGGAATGACTGTGAGTAAGCCTGAGACTCTGGGCTTCCTCTACTCTCCTGGCTAAGCGTCTCTTCCAGTAGAGGACACTGAATTATGAACTAAAAGGAGTTACAGAGTTCTCCGGGATGAGAGATGCAAAAACGCTAAAAACTAAGGAAATAAATAAAAGTCTTCAGTCTGAAGGAAAAATTACCTCAGTTTATCTACCTACCAGAAAGAAAGCTCATAGGTCAAAAATTTGGTGGGGACAGAAATTCATATGTTCCAGTTGTGGGGTGATATTGTTTTTTTCGTGATTTCTTTATTTTAGTCAGTGCCGTCTTTTGGCATTCCCTTAAACATAGATGCATTTGCAGCTTACAGTGCTGACAAATGGCATCCTTTCTTTTTTTGTTTTTCTTTATCTGTTCATCAGTTATTGGCCATTGGGTTGTTTCATATCCTCAACGACATGAATAATATTACTTTCCGTTTGTTCTGTAAACACACAGAGTCAATGCCACTGCAAACACAGAAAAGAGTTGTCATACTGGAGAGACTATCCATCTATCCATAACAGTCGATGCATCACCGTTCCCAAAAATTCCCAAAAATGTCCTGTAGATTATTATTTCAGTCTTTCATCATGCAGCACTGAATTTGGAGAAAATGTGCCTTAAGTTCAAAACAGGCAACCTTAAGCAACCTTCTGAAAGATGTTTTGTAGTTACCAGTAGAGACTCTCGGTATTTGTAAGATGGGAACACCTTCATTTATTAAGGGTCCCCAGGCCATGACTCATACATGCAAAACTATCCTGTCTCACTAAACTTAGGACTCACTGATTTGACTAGGTAGCTGGCCAAATAGCTCTCAGGACCTGCATCCCCACCTTCCCGGTGGCGGATTCCGGACATGTACCAGTGACCCTGGTTTCTAGGTGAGCTCCAGGTATCTGAGCTCAGGTCCTTACCCTTGAATGATGAGCACTTTACTAATGACCATCTTTCCACCCATAAGTCGATCCACAGACACAAAAATAACAAAAATATGTGACATTTATTTATAAAACTATCATATGCAGATCCTTTTTAATCTTCATCCAATTTCCAGAAAGGCAAGCAAAAAGGATGATATTATCCTCATCTGAAACCCAGGAAAGACCACACATGATTCATAATGAGCACCTGTACCACCCAAAACTTACAGCAATAGAGAGACAGAAGCGTAAATTAGAACACTTGTATCTGACTCCTGGGTCCTTATTTCTTATGTTAAAAATGCTAATAACTTACAAATGAACTGAGGAAATATGGAAGTAAGTCAGATCTCCTCAGAAACATCCACCCTCTAAATTTCAGGCCATACCTAAACATTGTAAAACTTCCTTCCTGCAATTGTACTTCTCATTTCTGAAAAATGAGGCACTTCCGCCTATGAATACAATCTTCTAAGAAGATAATTTATCCTTGACTTGATAAACATCTGATAGTCAAATGAGTAATTTTTTCCTAGCTAAGAAAACACAAACACACACACACACACACACACACACACACATACACACACACACACACAAACCAAAAAAATAAACCCAGTAAGATGGCTCAGTGGACAAAAGTATCAGCCTGTGGAAGCCTGATAATCTCAGTAAAATCCCAAGACTTCACAAACATGTCCTTTACCTATGTGATATAGCACACAAACATGTGCACACTCACACACACAGATACACACACTCACATAGCATATGTACACACATACTACTACTACTACTACTACTACTAGCATTTTAAAATCCAAATGTATATTCTTAGAAATGTTGAATATCAGGGAAAACGCTTTAAGCTTTAACACTACCTCCTAACACTGCTACAGGAGAATGACAATAAACACTAGGCATACTTTTGCAGTTAACAAAGTCATTCATACTAAGACGGGAGAAAACACAGTCCATCCATGATTTTGCATCTATTAAAGGGGAAAGAGATTATCCTTTTCTCACAACTGCCAGTCTGTGCTGTCAGACTTCACATTTAGCAATTAGCTTGATGCCAGCTGTCCCCACAATTTCATTCCAAATTTAATATGACTTAGAAAATATTGCATTTCAGAATTTCAAGTGATTTGCCAAAGATAGTAATAAGCAATATCGCTGTAGAACTGGCATTGCCCAGCCTCTCGGCACAGTGGGGACATGCCAGGGTCTGTGGCGGACTGTAGTTTATGGGCACCCCTCACCACCAGAGCTATTTAAGAACTTTTTGTATGGTTCCCAATTATCATTTGAATCACACCGTCTTCCCTTCTCTCAGTCCCTGTGGAACGGTTGGGGTCTTCTCACCCAGCCAACAGAGCCTGAAATGAAGACAAACTTCAACAGCGTCAGAGCTTTCTACGTCACGTGACTATAATAGACATTTTTTTTTGCTGCCTGGATTTGAAACCTGTTTCCACCACTTCATGCCTATGTAACTAACCAGTTTTATGAACTTCAAGCCTCAGAGTTGAAGCCAGGAGAAATGAGAATACAAAGCCAGCCTCAGTTAGAATGAAACTTTATCCTACCTACCTACCTACCCCCCCTCCAAAAAACCACTACAGGATTGATGGCCTATGCATGAAAATTTGAGACATTGTTTTTCAAGTGTTCTCCTAATAACCCAGATCCAAAACTGCTGAATCAGTTCCCTTGGTTGTCAGCAGGGTCCTAGGTGGCAGCCCATGTCCCCATAGTCTGTAGCGGTAATATGAGACAAGGACATTGACACAGACCTCTGCTGCTGCATGACTACAGACAGATGTGGCACTCTGAGGCAGCGCAGCTGGAACATCACCATGCCTTCAGGTGGCAAGACAGGCTACTCACATCGGGCTATTCCGCTTTACCTTCTGGTCTCCAGTTTGCCTCTCTTCATAATGCTCAAAAAACATCCCACTTCTCTTTCTCTTCTGTCTCCACCATCTACTTCTACATCATAGTGGCTCCTGCCACACCACTGTCGCGCCTCTGGATGGTGACAGGCCTCTGGATGTCCTCTGCATGGTGTGGCATGGGGTGGGCCTATTTTTTTTATGGTGGGACATACTGTTTCTATTTCTCTTTTCCCGGATGCCTTCCATTTGGGTCCATTGTGTTCAATAGCATCTTATGTGTCTATTTCCTATCCCTCAGCACATTTTCTTGGGGTCTTTGTCTTTTCCGTCCTTGGTGTTATTTCTCTGAAGAGCAGGGGAAATGTTGTCCTAGTATACACTATTGGTGTGCTTACGAGGGAATTTCAAAAAAAATGAAGACAGCTTTAGAAAACAGATTATTTCCAAAGTTTGCTTTGAGTTTAGTATTATTTAACCAAAAAAATGAAGCAAATAGATACTATTACTCTAAGTAATGGAAGAGGATATATGATTTCCTGTTCCAGGGGCAGCTTAAAATTAACAAGAAGAAAGGTAGAATGAATATAGCCTCTAGTTCTTTGGATAGAAGATGAACGAATATATAAATTCTATTCTGTAGACAACAAGTTAGATTATGTATGAAACAAGTGATCATAATTTTTTATTCTAACCTACTCTCCACTGACAAATATCGTAAACACAAGTTTTCCTCATTATGTATTATTTTTTTAGAAAGGTATTCACTACTTAGACAAAGTCACAAAGGGAGTAATGTTGCATTAAAGGCAATTTTAAGTAACAGACTTGGTGATGGGGAGAGAGGGGGTGGGGGGGAGAGAGAGAGAGACTAACTTCAGTGAGTCGGCCTTCACTTGAGGTTTTCCCTCTCTGCAAATGTCTCCTCTGCCACATTTCCAATCATTCAGATATCTGTGCCAACATTCCCTTAAGTAGGATTAAGGTAAACACAGCTCTTACTCTATGTCGGGTTGCGAACAACTATTTGGAATCGACCACTTCAGGTCTTAGGCAGTGGTCTTCAATTTAGTGTACATCATAATTACTGAGACTTAACAAAAAATACTTGGTCTAATCCTATGAATTCTGAATGTGGGCTAAAGACACAAAGCTGATCATGTATCCAATAATTGTCTTTAACAAATAGTTGCAGAAAGTGCTGATTTAGATATGTTTAATATATTCCTGGGATAAAATATTGCATCTCCATGATTCAGCTTTCTTCAATATTTCAAACATCTATCAGAGAGTACAATCTGGAGGGGACTTGTTGTTGTTTGAATGTATTCCCAAAATTAATATGTCAATGTCTCATCTTTTAGAACCACAGCCGGTGACTGTATTTGGATGTAGTTCTTTGATAATGGTAATGATATTAATACGAGATCATGAGGGTAGACCCTAATTCAGTATAAGCAATATAACCAGTGTTTCAATAGGAAGATGAGATGCTGACAAACACAGAGAAAAAGCCCTGTAAGTAGACAGGAAGAACAGCGGGTCCAGAAGACTGCTTACGAGGTCCAAGCACAAACATTGTTTTTTCTAAAACTTTGATCTATATCTTGATTCTCTAGAACTACAAAAAATTCCAGTTGTTTAAGTCACCCAGTTTATGGTTCATTGTTGTGTAAGACTGAAACTTCTAGTTGTAGACAGGTGTGGTAGGCTATCAAGTAGGCATACAAGAGTATACTTCACCATGCAGTCTATAATTCAGTAAATATTGTAAGACAGTACTTTGGCAATAGCTTTTAAGCATCCAAAAGTCAACATATCACAGAGATATTGTCAAATGGGTATTCACTGCAGTACTACGGAGAAAAAAGTACTAGCTGAGAAAAAAGAACTAGCTAAGATGTCCATAAATGGACAAATGAAGGAAGACAGTATGGTATATATACATATGATTTCTTCAATCATTAATAAAAATGAAATGATACTTACAGAAAAACCTGAATGGAACTAGATATCATTCATAGAGATTAAACAAAATAAGCCAAATTGAGTATATGTACAGACACCCCACTCACACCCATGTAAACATATATACATATTTTTAACTAAAGAAGATTCAGAGAGGCTAAAATACCTTATAAGTTTTATTTTCTATGCCGTATCTAAGTGTGTATACATGTATATGTATGTATGTCTGTGTGAGCATTGGTATGTCTGTGTGTATGTGTATATGTATGTGTGTGGCTGTGTATGTGTGTGCATTGTATTTGTGTCTGTGTATATGTCTATGTATGTATGTCTGTGTGTGTAAGAGTGTCTCTGTGTGTACGTCTCTTTGTGTGTATGTCTGTGTGTATGAGAGAATGTGTGTCTATGTCTGTATGTATGCATGTGTGTGTGATAGTGTGTCTATGTGTATGTGTATATATGTGTGAAATCTGTGTGTGTATCTCTGTGTATGCATATGTATGTGTATGTATGTGTATACATATACATATACATCATATACATATACATCTACATCATATACATATACATCATATACATATGCACATACACATATACGCACATACACACATATATATGTATGTGTATGTATGTGTGTGTATGTGTGTATATATATATGCGCATACATATACATCATATACATATACATCTACATCATATACATATACATCTACATCATATACATATACATCATATACATATGCACATACACATATACACACACACATATATATGTATGTATGTATGTGTGTATGTGTAT
>BDUI01000021.1:248493-262444 GCA_002335545.1 Apodemus speciosus
TATATATATATATATATATATATATATATATATATATATATATATATGCTGGCATACCCCTATATTCACCCCATGTACCTTCAACTATTCTTTGGGTTCCATACAGCTCCTCACCTGGACCTCTTTACTGCTATCCTCCACCACTGTACTGCTTCTATGTATTTGGTTTTATCTTTTTAAAAAGATTCTGCACAAGATATCACGGTTTGTCTTTCTGATAATGGAATATTTCATTCTGCATTCTGGTCTCCAGGAACACCCATGTTGTCATGAATAGCAGTGTCTCGTTTCTTAAGACTGAATGGGGAGTTCGCCATGCTTCGCAGGGAGAGAAAACCACCAGCCAGCGAGATCTCAGGTGGAGTGGCCACTGGCCACTTTCCTGACTGGGCCTGGGGTCCAGGCAGGAGATCAGAAATGCAACTAAGCTGAGGGGAGATTTAGGGTGTTGAGCAAGGAGAAGGTAACCGGGAAACTAAGATGAGGGACGATTTAGGTGTTGAGCTRAGAGTGAAGGTGAGGGCACATTAGCTGCAGGAGGCTTAGAAGTGCCTGGCCACTGAGCTAAAAAGCATATTAACGATAAAAATAAAAAGATTGAGTGGTGTTCCTTTGAGTGTGTACACAACTATGTTGTCCCTACGTCTGCCAGCATGCACCAAGATGGTTTCTGCACTGTGGCAAGAGCTTTTATCCCTGGCCCATCGCACTAGCCCCATACTTCCTGTTACTATTAAATGTTACCTTTAACCCTCTGTTTTCATCTCATATCTTACTTAGTTCTATGTTCTTTCGCCCCCGACTTCACTGCTTCTCATTCCAGATCCCAGGTGGATAATGTCAGCTGCATAGATATAATGATGACCTTTTCTGGTAAATGACTTGGCTGCCTCTTGGGCTAAAAATACACAATTCTATTTAATCTTCCTGAAGTCTTCATAAAGCAGATTCTGTTTCGATATATTGTTTCTTTAAATCTATGACAAAAACCATTATTTCCCTCAATTCTGTGTTTCTCAACTTAAGTAGCAGTGCTGTGATTTAAGTTCTGTATCACCAATCTTCCATACCCATCAGCTCCCCACCATCACCCCCATACGGGGAATGATTTCCTTCAGAGCTAGAATCCTTACACTGGCTGAGTAGACAGGCATCTGATACAGCAAGGAACACCTCAGAACCAAAAATTAAAGTCCACTCTGTAATCTGGGACAAGAAATAAACTGACCAAGCCAGCTAGACTCTAATTCTCTCATCTGCAAATCTCTAATTAGAACAACAGATTCCCCAGGTCCCATAGCCTTAAGCTTCAACTAGTCCAAGAAATACATAAATTTCTGTGTCTTCTGACCAAAATGGACATTACCAAAAGAAATGGCTTATTTCCATGTTTGTACCTTTGTTAGTATTATCAGCAGACTATGAAAATCTTAAGCATAAATGGAAAATGAAAGAGTTCATATTTACTTAAGAAAGCCAACACTACCCAATTATTAATGTCTCTTTAGACATTAGATGATGGCTTGTGATTGGTTAAGATTTTGTTTCATTTTACCATTTATATCGAGTTGGCGTTTGGCTTGCTTAATGGTTTCCCAACTGATGCTTCTTAACACTGACAATTTTTATTTCCAATACTAATTAAATTTATCTGCACATCCAGATGTTATACCATTGTTATTTCTATTTTATGCATCTCTACATAATCTATCATTTCTAATTAATCTCTACTTTATTCATTAAATATCACACAGACCTATATTGAATGGTGTTTGCACAAGTAAAGAATCAAACACATTCACTGGGTAGTAGTACAAGCTTGTAATTTACAGCCCTTGGGCAACTAAACCAGGAAGACAGTTGTAAGTCAGGCCAGGCTGGCTACATAGTGACTATACAGCAGCAAGACTGTAACTCAAAGAAAAAAGGATGCTCAGCATATTACATTCAGATGTTCATCACGTACCTGTAAGTATCAGAAAAATCAATTAAGCATTAGTTGGGCATGGTATCCATATAAATGACATCCACTACAGTTCTATGATCCACGTGTTAATCCCAAATGATTGGTTCATTATTGTGCTAGAACCTTGCCAGTATTATTCTCCAAGGATCGTACAATCCAGCTGATGTGCTGATGTAAACGTCTTTACTCTGTGAAAATTCTCTTTTTTACAATTCCTATAGCTCTTGCTTTGTTTTTCCTTCACTAACCACATTGTCTCCAAAAAGGATTTAAAAACTAAAATGCTGACAGTGCCTTCAAATATTATTCTTCTTTTTGTTATGTCTGGAGATAGTCCTTTGAAAAAATATCTACAGTTTGGAAAGCCACATACAGCTTTTACAGGATGTTGGGGATCTGAACTGACTGAGGTCATCATACTTGATGGCAAAAACTTCCCTGACTGAGCCATTTCTCTAGGTCCTAGTTGTTTGGTTCCTAAGTTTTCTTATTGCTTTTGTTTGTTTGTTTGGTTGGTTGGTTGGTTGGTTGGTGGTTGGTTGGCTGGTTAGTTGATTGGTTGGTTGGTTGGTTGGTTGGTTGGTTGTTGTTTGGTTGGTTGGTTGTTTGGTTGGTTAGTTGGTTGGTTTATTGGGGTGGTTTTGTTTTCTGGAGGAGGCATTTAAGTTTGTTACCACTCCCCTGTTACCTTTCCATCTCCACTCCTCCATGTTTCCCTGCTCGCTCCCAAGTACATGACCTCTTATAAAATTTTACTGATGCATACATATTTATATGTCTACACGACCTACTTAGCCCATCAATTATTGCTTTATACATATGTGTTTAGGGCTTATCACCTGAAATTGCATAATCTATCAGGGATCTCATCCCTGGAGAAAATTTATTCTGTCTTCTAGCAACTAATGGCCTGGCTCTTCAATGGTTGTGTTTACAGAATTTTTTTGTTTTGTTTTGTTCTGAGTTTTATTGTCTTTTGTTTTTTATTTTTCTTTGATTTCAAAAAATATTTTATTAATTTTTGAAGATTTTATTCATTGAATGTTATCCATTTCACCTCCATCTCCCCCCAGATCCACCACCTATTGCATACCCAACCAAATTTATATCCTCCTTTTTTTTTAAGCGTTCAAATCCCATTGATGCTACTATCTACTCTTACCTAGTGGCCAACCACTGGAGCATGTTAGACCTAACAGAAGCATTAAAAGAATTAATTCCCCCTCTCCCAGCATCTATCAACTACCAATAGCTCCTCAAATAGGGGCCAATCTGCAAGCAGTTATGATACCCCTTTTAAGTTATGACATAATCTTTCAGAAGAGTCAATACAAAACCAGCCATTTGTTAACTGTCAATCAAAGATAGAGGCCAATAGTATAAGACCTCAGAGGGCACCCATGGCTAAGACTAAATGGCAAGGGTACAATAACTCATTGTGGACGAGACAGTCCCAGGTGACTGGACTTCACAATTATGGTGTCCATGGCAGATACTGAGCTTTATGTCCAGGGCACCTAAGATTCTCTCGCTTAGGTAATTTAATAAGATGGTGGTATTTTACTGTCTACTGCATTGCTAGGCATACTAAAAAGATATTTGCAGGAATCAAGCAAAGCCCAGGAATCCAGAAGTGACATCTTTCCCCTCCTGGACAGGTCCTGTCACCTTCCCTCTGTCTGACTGAGGACAAACAGAAAACATGCCCTTTGGAAAGTACTATCTTCATTTTTGGACAGTTCTATTCTTCATTTTGCCAGCAGGAGTGGCAAACGGATGACAGAAATTCCATTGTACCTGCTATTCCCCTCTGCCATCTATAAAAGATGGTATTCACTCTTGTTACACCCCACCAGTGTGCAATAACTGCTCCCTACATTTCCTCAGTGAGCAATAATAGAGAAGATCCCAGTCTCCTGGATCTCCTCATCAGAAGAGAAGGCCCTTCCCAGTGGGCTAGGACACAATGGGATTGAAGCCTATAGCCAGGAGCTAGAGGAGTGGCCTAAGAGGATTGTGAACTGTCTATTGAAACTCTAAGGTTGCCTGCTGTGATGGTTTGAATAAGCTTGGCCCAGGGAGTGTTACTATTAGAAGGTACCTTGTTGGAGGAAGTGTGTTACTATGAGGATGGATTTTGAGACTCTCATCCTAGCTGCTCAAAAAAAGTCTCTCCTGGATGCAGTCAGATCAAGATGCAGAACTCTCAGCTTCTTATCGAGCACCATATCTGCCTACTGTCATGCTTCCTGCCATGATAATGGACTGAACCTCTGAAAATGTAAGTCAGTCCCAATTAAACGTTGTCCATTATAAGAGTTGACTTGGTCATAATGTCTTTTCACAGTAATAAAAACCCTAACTAAGACACCTGCCCATCCCAGAAGAAACCTCACTCATACTAGAAGTGCCTGAGAAAGGAGGAGACCATGGGAACAGTCACAACAGCAAGTACAGTTAGAGAATGCTGAACTCCATGGCCCTGCAGTCATGATGTTGGGGACCATTCTTACGTGGATACAAAGACCTGTGGGACAGAACCATCCTGGAAGCCCACACTGCTGTGTGTCTATCATACACCACCCACATTTGTAGGTCCAGCAGAGGTAGATGGCAAGCGGATTCTCTATGGTATATTCCAATAAACAATAATTCCAATTGCCAGATTTCCAGTCCATGGGAACTTATATCCATTGAATGAAAAGTCTTCTGAGGCCTGACAAAATCATGACCGTAAATGTTTCACTGTGCATAACACCGAGTTTGAGGAATTCTCTACTTCCAGCCAGTGATGTCAGTTCTGACCTAGTCTTTGCCTCTGACCTCTCAAAGGCTTGGAAGCTGTTGCAGTGTATAGTCTTGATAGTGCCATCAGAGAATTAGCTCATTTTTAACCCAGCCTTGTGCATTTCTTTCTGTCCGTGGCTGAACATGATATCGCTGCCATTCCTGGTGGGTGAGTCATGCTCTGGCTCTTGGAAGGATGATGACCAAAGGTCCTATCCACCTTGTTCTCAGCACACACTGATGGTGAGACAGTGACTTTTCGTATCCTTGTTGCATCTTATATTCTTGCTCATACATGTTCTGCAGTAGACTAAGACTTCTCCATAACATGGTTTGAAGAGGTAAAACCTGAAGATCATATGATTGTACTCAAGTTTGGGTTCAGTAACTGTGCTGGCTAGTTATGTCAACTTGATACAGTCTAGAGTCATCTAAGACAAGGGAACCCCGATTGAGGAAAAAAACCTCCATAAGATTGTGCAATAGGCAAGCCCGTAGAGCTTTTCCTAACTAATAATTAATTTTCTTAATTAGGTATTGTTTTAGTTTTATTGCTGTGAAGAGACACCAAGAGCACAACAACTCTTATAAGGGAAAAGATTTAATTAGACCTAGCTTACAATTTCAGAGGTTTGGTCCATTATCATCATGGCAGGAAGCATGGCAACTTGTAGGCAGATATGGTCCTGGAGAAGGAGCCTAGAGTTCTACATCTTGATCTGTAGACAGTAGGAGGAAGGTTGGAGCTTGGGCATAGATCTCAAAGCCTGCCCACACAGTGACACTGAAAGAATGAGAATTACAGCCTAAAACCCCCATTGCCTAACTCTCAAATGACCCCAAGAAGTCAGAAGTTTAAAAATGCTATCTCGCTCCAAAGAAGCTCTAACTCCAGCCTCCTAAGGAGCTCCAAACACCTCAAATTCCAGACCCTGCTCTTTGTTAGAAACTAGGTGAAAGGTCACATTCCTTGAGCCTACTTTTTGTTAGGAACTAGGCAAAAGGGCCTTGAGTACATGATCCTGGCCCTGTAAGGTAACAGGAAATGAGCTAACTAGCTGCTTATCTGGCTTCTGTAAACTGCTTACACCATCACCCCCACCCAGGAGCCCACGCAACTATGGACCTCCAAGACCATGGGAAACTGATTGGTCCGTAGAGCATGGGCTTAGATAATTTAAACTGATTGGCCTAGAAACTATGGAGTGGTACAAATTGATTGGCTCACGCTGCGCAGGCTCTTGATGCTAAGAAATAATTGGTTTGCAATGCACGGGCTTTGCTTTAACCCTATAAAAGCTGTCCCGATTCTGCACTCAGGGTCCACAGTCCTCTACCCCGCCCCATGTAGTGTATGACTGTGAACCCCAGTGCTCCTGGAATAAAAATCCTCTTGCTGTTTGCATCAAGACCATTTCTTGCAAGTGATCTGGGTGTCTCCTTCCGAGGCATGGGGGCCCCTTGTTTTTAGGGTCTTTCAACACACTTCCTCCTACAAAGCCTCACCTACTCCAACAAGGCCACACCCCCTAATCATGCTATTCCCTATGGGCCAAGCATTCAAACACAAGAGTCTATGGGGGCCATTCACATTAAAGCTACCACAGTGATTAATCTGGGAGGGCCCAGCCCACTGTGGGTGGGGTCATCCATGGGCAGGTGGTCCTGGACTCTAAAAGAAAGCAGCTGAGCAATCCATGGGAAGCAAGCTGCTAACTCCTTCATGGCATCTGCATCAGGCTCCTCCCTCCAAGTTCCTGCCCTGCCTGAGTTCCTGTCCTCACTGCTTTTGATGATGAGCTGATATACAAAACTGTGAGCAAAATAACCCCTTCCCTCCCCAAGCTGCTTTTGGTCATGATGCTTTGACACAGCAAGAGTAACCCTAACTAAGACAGTGAATTAAACACAGCCTTGTGTCACCTAATAAAGGTGACACGTTCTGAAAAATATGAAATCAGATGATTCTGATATCAACCTAAATGGCTATAGCAAACCTGATGATGTAACCTATGAAGTCTTAATTATACCTACTGATCATGGCTCCCAGGTATATGACTATTCCCCAAAATTAAGTAAGAAAGTTCATGTTCTCTACGAAGGAATTCAAACCAAGGTCACATAACAAGACCCAATCACAAAAGAATACACATGAATTCAATCACTGATAAGTGAATATTAATTAGCCCAGAAGCTCTGAATACTCAAGACACAATTAGCAAATCATATGATTCCCAAGAAGAAGGGAGGAAAGGGCCCTGGTCCTGAAAAAGCTTGATCCAGTATTGTAGGGGAGTACCAGAACAGAGAAATGGTGGTGGGGGGGTGGTGATTGGGGAATGGGCGGAGGGAAGAGGACTTATGGGACATACGGTCAGGGGGAAACTGGGAAAGGGGAAAGCATTCAGAATGTAAACAAAGAATATAGAAAAAAAAGACTTCTAGGACTAAAGAGATTATTTTCTGTTATTACATTTAAAGATTTATTTATTTTCTGTATGTGAGTACACTGTTGCTGTCTTCAGACATACCAGAAGTGGGCATCAGGTCCAATTACAGAATACTGTGAGTCACCATGTGGTTGCTGGGAATTGAACTCAGGACTTCTGGAAGAGCAGTCAGTGCTCATAACCATTGAGCCATCTCCAGTCTCCCTGTTATATTTAACACTTAAACTTTTACATAAATAAATAACTATAAACAAATTACTGAACACAAAACTGCAAAAAGATTATTTTACTTTCTAGATCCAGATGATAGGAAAATGATGACAAAATCATAGAGAAACAGAGTAACTTGTACCAAGAAAACCAAATGTTTGTGCATTAAGTGCACATTATTATTTCACTATCACAATTAATATTTCCTCCCAGGAAGATTATAACTACTGTTTGCACTATAATGTGTTTTTTTCTGAGACCTAATAAACTCATAAAAGATGTTGTTTCCTTTAAAGAAGAAAATAATAGAAAATTTATTTTTCTTCTATCATGCTAACAGGAATAATATAGAGAGTAAACTGTTAGTTTCAATATAGGTGCACTGCTAGACCTCAATGCTGGATGGAGGTCTGTCTCCAAAACCAAATGAAAACCCATCATTAACTCATTATCAAACTTCAATTTAAATCAGAGCTTAAGAGACTAAATCCACTTAACAAAATAGAAATGTTTTGGAAAGGCAAAAATAACTGAAAATTTTCAACAATCAAATCAAATCTTTACTCTTTAATTTTCATGGAAAATTAAAGAATAAAGTGGTAGACATAAACATATTGCTAAAGTAATTGAAAAGGGAACTAGAAACATTTTATGATAGAATTGAAGAATTACATGGAAAATATTTCTGATAAAATTGTAGAAAAATGTAGAAAAACATGTTAAAATGGAAGATTATTATGGAAAATTTTATATAGATATAATGATGGTAGGCATAAAAGTATTCCTAAGATGATTGAAAGTGGAGTTATAAACATATTCTGATAAAGTTGAAGATTTACATAGAAATATTTCTGATAAAATTGAAGAAATTTATAGAAAAACATGTTAAAATTGAAGATTATCATGGAAAATTATACAGATAAAATGGCAGGCATAAAAATAATTCTAAGTTGATTGAAAATGGAATTACAAACATTTTCAGGTAAAACTGAAGATTTATGTGGAAAATATTTCTGATAAAATTCAAGAAATATATAGAAAAACACGTTAAAATTGACTATGTCGTGGAAAATTATACAGATAAAATGGTAGACATAAAAAACCTTTCTAAATTAATTGAAGGTGGAATTAAAAACATTTTGTGATAAAATCAGAGATCAAACATTTCTGATAAAATAGAAAAAATAGATAGAAAAACATGTTAAAATTGAAGATTTTTCATGATAATCTTCAATTTTAAGTGTCATGTTTCTAAGTTCAAGAAACTGACAAATACCTCAACATGCAAATGTTGAGGGACCTAAGTCAAACTCCAACAGCCAAGGAAGCCCTGATCTTATGTCACCAAGAAGCCCTAGAACTGGAGAGACAATTACCTGAAAGGAAGTTGAATCCTTTTGAGACAAAAAAGAAGACAAACTTTTTGCAAAACGAAAAAAAAATCTCCAGTTGAGAATTCCCTGTTTAGCTCTGTACCCCATTTTTAATAGGGTTATTTGACTCTCTGGAGTACAACTTCTTGAGTTCTTTGTGTACATTGAATATTAACCCTCTATGGGATGTAGGATTGGTAAAATCTTTTCCCAATTTGTTGGTTGCTGTTTTGTCCTATTGACAGTGTCCTTTGCCTTACAAGAAGCTTTGTAGTTTGATGAGGTCCCATTTGTCAATTCTTGTTCTTAGAGCATAAGCCATTGGTGTTCCATTCAGGAAATTTTCCCCTGTGCCCATGTGTTCAAGGTTCTTCCCCACTTTCTCCTCTATAAGCTTAAGTGTGTCTGGTTTTATGTGTAGGTCCTTGATCCACTTGGACTTGAGCTTAGTACAAGGAGATAAGAAGCATTTTTCTGCATGCTGACCTCCAGTTGATCCAGCACCAGTTGTTAAAAATGCTGTCTTTTTTCCACTGGATGTTTTTAGCTCCTTTGTCAAATATCAAGTAACCCTAGGTATGTGCTTTTTTCTGGGTCTTCAATTCTATTCCATTGATCTTCCTGCCTGTCTACATACCAACACCAAATAGTTTTTATCACTATTGCTCTGTAGTAGAGCTTGAGGTCAGGGATGGTGATTCCCCCAAGAGATATTTTGTTGTGGAGAATAGTTTTTGCTATCCTGGGTTTTTTCTTATTCCAGATGAATTTGAGAATTGCTCTTTCTATTGATTTGGAATTTTGATGGGGATTGCATTGAACACCCAAAATAGAGTTCTGGTCTACCATTTAGAGTGGAAACATCTGGAGGACAGAAAACAAATGGCCTAAATCCAGCTTAGGGTTGGCCCACTATATCCCAATTCCAACTATCTGGTATTGTCTCTGGATCCTAAGAGCACAACTGGAATACATACTACCACCAGTTCAAACCAGAACATTGATTTTCCAACCTGAAAGGGGAGCGAAGTCCCTAATATCAATACCTTCTTCTGTTGTCCCAGATGATAAACCAGAAGGAATATTTTAACCAGAAAGAATATGCACATATCACCATCACAGAATGGCTCCTGAACAATGACAACAACAAAAAATAAAACATTATCTCAAAGCTAGGCCATCATGATTTATTGGTTCGAGATAAAACTACCACCACACTACAGGTCTATGCTGAGGTGAACAACTGCAGTGGTATTAAAAACCACACTCCACAGACTTATGTTGATTCCTAAACTGATTTTTATCATTCCACAGCAAGGTAAGGATTGAAAGTGAGATTAGACATTTGAAAATTTTTACAGTGATCTGATACTCTAGCCATAATGAAGGAAGGGTAGACTTTTATATCATCCAGAAGGATAACTCATGACAAGATGAAAACAAACTGAAAGAATGGGGTTCTTTCACGTACTCCATTTGAATACACTGCTCTAAAAGACAGCGGGACAAATCAAGATGGCCAGTAGGCAGAAATTCAGCAACTCTCTAAAAAGAGAGAAGTTGTTGGATGGAAGGGTACATATCACTTACACTATTCCAATGGATATACAATGTCTGAACATGTGGTAGGAAAGATCCTACAGGGATTGGACACAAGGTATCTTTAACAGCTTCTAAAGCAAACTATGCAGACAGAGAAGGTAACCCATCTAATGGATGCTTGGTCGCCTCAATGCTCATACAATTAACTCATGAGTTGAGTAGCCATAGTGGCAGGCTGGAAGCTGTAATGATGGAACAAAAGCAAATCGTGGACTCTCTCACCAAAGCTGATACAGTGCTTGATAATGTTAAATGTGTAAATAATGATGAACAGTGACTTATCAATGCAGTGACTTTCTTCTTCAAAGAAGCCAACTACACACTTGTATTATACTTGTAATATTATTATCCTTGTAATAAGTATTATCCTTGTATTATACTCCAACTACACACTTGTATTATACTCCTCTTTTGAAAGGCACAGCAATCCACTGTCACTGGGCCTGATACTATTTAACTGTGAACTTGAATCTCTTCATCTATTAGGCCTCGCATCTTGGCATGGAACCTTCTAAGTCCTCTTAGGACATATCCTCCTGCTGTAAGGATGGACTAGCCTAAGGCTCAGATTTAGAACTGTGAGATTGGTGGTGCCGCGAGCTAAAACAAGAATGTAAGTTAAACAAATGACCACTGTCAGGTCCAAAAGGAACCTTGGACAAATGACCAACTGTGGTACCTGTTAGCATACCAAAGCACATGCTGACCTCTAAGTTCTCTCAGCAAGTATCTGTTACAAAGTCCGTGCTGGCATCCTGGCTCCTCTCAGCTCTTCTCTGCCCAGCCCCTATCCTAAACTTCTCCAGCCTAACAGCTTCCCTTCCCCAGCTTCTCATTCCAACAATGCTGCCATCTCTCCCATGCACTCTTGGTTCCCTTCTATCTTCTTTACTTTCTTGGTTCTCTCTGTCAGCTCTCTTCTCTTCCTCTCTCATGCTCTTCATCTCTCTACTCTCATGCCCCATTTCAGATAACTACTTTCTCTCCCTTCTCTGGACTCTTCCAGATGCCTCCAGCTGAGATCACCCTCATACCTACAATAAAAACCTTATCCTCATAAGAATGACCGTATCCTCACTTCATTCATTTGATGCTTGACACCCAGAAGAGGCATATATGAGCTCCCTTTAAAGAGACTCAGCCTCTCCTAACCAAACCATCACTGATTTGACTTTCCAATGGTATGGATGGATCATTTCTTCCTTCTGGCTCCTGCTACCCACCACATTTGACTTCAACTTCTAGAGCCAACCTTGTCAGCTGCTTTGACCCTTTACCTGGTCTCTCTTTGTCCACTGGATCTACTGGCCATGCCTTTCCAGGCCTATATTTTGTGGTCCTATTGCCTCTCAGCTTCCTCCTGGAAGTCCTGAGGCTTCTCTGTGCCCCTCTGGACCTATACAACAACCCTTTCCTCCCCTCAGCCTCAGAGTTCATTGCTCTCTCTTCCTTGTGCCCTCATGGACATAAGCAATACTGGAGTCCTCCCTCTGTCAGCGGAGTTCCTGCTTGAGACCCTCGACCTACAGAACAACCCTGTTTGCTCCTGTCTCTCAGCTCCCTGTGGAGCTTACTACAATCCTCCTTCTAGCAGAGTTTGTTTTAAGACCCCTTTCTCCTTTCCTCCTCAGTCCCAGTTTTCCCCTTGGACTCAGAAATTTCATTAAAGCTGTACTGTCTCACTGTGAACGGCTTGGTCTCAGTACAGCTCAAGGGCCAAAAATTGGCACACTCGATTTTTAAATTCTTTCGTAAGGTAAGACCTCCTRCCAGCACACAAATGATTCCAAAACTCTCTTATATCTAAACTTTCCCTGCTTTCTGATTCCAAGTCTCTTATCTCAAAGGTTTTTCTACTTTTCCGCTCTAAAAAATCTTTTATCTCTATCATTTCACTCCACTTTGCTGTCAAGAAATCCTTTAAGACTATTGTATAAACTCTTTATCTTAGGTTTTTAATTCATTCAGTATGGTTTTAATATCTGGAAAATCTGCAATAAAAATTTAGCTTAAAATTTGTAACAAAAGGCTTAAAGTTTTAAAATCTATACATAGGTAATCTTAATCTGCTATAGCACACTGTGTATACCTATGGTTCAACTCTTATTTAGCAATAAAAAGATGGTCTTAATAGCAACCCTGTGGCTTGCCTCCATCTCGACTGATGACTTCTTCAGGATAGAAGGTACCATGTGGCTGACAGCCATCTTTACTAAGGACAAAAGACAAAATCTAACTACACCACCAACTTTATTAAGATGACCACATGGTATAAACCAACTAATGCAACAATCATAAAACTTCTTCACCCTACTGAGTCCTGTGCTTATCATTGTATAAGGAGATAACAGCAGATCCTCAGGCTATTTTAGATTAAGATGGATTTGGTATGCTGGTTTTAAATAACAAACAACATATATTTAATGAATAAGGCTTATAAATCACTAAGGTTATAAACATCTGCTCAGATTAACAAAAGCTAATTTAGATTTACATTTAACTACTAACTGTTCAACACCAGGCTTCTAACACTTCTCAGATAAGGACCAACATATACAAATAAAGTGTGTTCAATAAGCAAGGTTTATACAGTCCTAAGGTCAACTCGGGTGAACAGTAACTGACTAGAAGACATGTGTCTAGCCTCTTTGTCTTTGCTGACTTTGTTACGCTTTAGCTGTTTGGATAAACTGAGTCATACAAATGCCTATGAAACTGCAAGGTTCAGGAAAGTGAAGTTTCCCATCTCCCTGTGAACTGTATTTATGGTTTAAAGGTCTGGTTTGATGCTACTAAAGCTCTTGGATTAAATCTTCAACTCAAAAATTTTCATACTCTCACTTATCAGGGATAAAGCTGTAATATCCTGATCTTATAAAAGCTACTAACTTGTCATAAACTGTTAAAAGATAATTAAAACATGCAAATCAGTGGTCAATCATTTTCTAATGATTAAATTCTTTACTATGCTCAGAGCGAGGCTCACAGTCGTAATTACAAATCTACTTAGCCTCCTCTACATGTTTTCAAGGTCGAGCCTATAGCAAATAATTAAAACTAAGTAAGGTTTGTTTGAAAGCAGCTATGCTTAACAGGCAGCCCTCAAAGTCTTTCAGAGATCTGTTTAATATGGATGGCATTTAAAACGTTTAACGAAAAAGCTTCCCATTCTAGAGAGAAATGCCAGCTCCTAGCAGAGAATCTAAAGTCTCCACATAAGAGGACAGGACACAGATGTTAGGTACCACCCGTATTGTGGCAATGCTAACCACTGTGCAAAGAACTGGTCTGTGCCTCGCCTGCTACCAGGGGACTGCCCAAACTGTGGACACTGTTATCTATTGCCTTCTCAGCCTTGCCAAGGGAGGTCAGTTTTTTAAGTTCCTCTTCCACGGGCAAATCTCTCAGACCTTCAGCCACACACTTTGCCCTCTCTGCTCTCCCCGTCCTCTCCCCTCCCCGTCCCCTCCCCTTCTCCTTCTCCTTCTCCTTCTCCTTCTCCTTCTCCTTCTCCTTCTCCTTCTCCTTCTCCTTCTCCTTCTCCTTCTCCTTCTCCTTCTCCT
>BDUI01000021.1:280320-297521 GCA_002335545.1 Apodemus speciosus
AAAAAAAAAAAAAAAAAAAAAAAGAGTTGCCTTGATCATGGTCTCTTCACAGCAATAAAACCCTAAGATGCCATCCAACAAAGACTAAGCAGTTTGGGACTTTACATCTTTTACTGGCCTTCATTTTTCAGGCCTTGTGTTAATTCACGATGTTTTCTTAAAGCACTTTTAAGTATTCTGTGCTTATGTAGCGCTCAACTTTAACTCCAAGAAGAAAGGATGGTGAACAGCTTAGCTCTGGCTGAAGTAAAATATCATTCCTGTCACCATATGGAAGAAAAGCACACATATAATTAATATTCCTTCAATGCGTAAGATAATTATTTAGGAGCACAAGCCTGAAGGATTAGAAATACCTGCTTCTCCTTTTGCCTGACAATTTATATTTTACTCATAGACGAAATTAAAAGACCTTGTTCATTTTGTTTACTGACGAGGGAGACAGATGCTATCCTGAAGTTCAAAGAAATACATTACAGTAAAAAGAAAATCAATATACAAAACTGTTAGTCTCTCGGGACACTGTGGTAGAAGGCTGCAGAACTTCAGGCAGCTGTTATACTGCTATACTGATATAACGGTACTTGTGTTCAGCTTTAAACAGAACAATAGTATGGCTTCTTCTTAGGAAGGGGGTAATAGGTGCTCCTGGAGTTAAAATGAGTATGGTAGTTGAATAAGAATGTCCCCTATGAGCTCATATATTTGAATGCTTAGTCATTGGGGGAATGGCACTATCTAAGAAGGATTAGGAGGTGTGGCCTTGGCGGAAATGTGTCACTGTGTTGGGTTTTGAGGTTTCAAAAGCCCAGTGTCTCTCTCTGCCTTTAGATCAAGTTTTAGCTCTCAGCCACTGCTCCAGCACCTGCATGCCACCATGCTCTCCGCCATAATGATAATGAACTGAGCCTCTGAAACTATAAGCAAGCACATAATTATATGCCTTCTTTCATAAGAGATGCCTGCCTTGGTTATGGTATCTCTTCCCAACAATAGAACAGTGATTAAGACAATAGGTCATACAGCAATAAGCCCAACAACATAAATTGAAAAAGCTCTACGTTAAAAATATATTTGAAACATCTAACCTAAGAAACACAATGTTTAGCCTAGTTCTTAAAGATGCATGGCTGCTTTGCATAATACTTGCATGTATGTGTACTAGGTATGTGTCTGGTTCCCACAGAGGCCATTAGAAGGTATCAGATCCCTTAAAATTCAAGTTACAGATGGATGATTATGGGTTCTGGGTACCCAACCTGTGTCCTCTGAAACAACAGCAAATGTTCTTAACCACTAAACCACCTTTCCAGCCCTTAGTCTAAGTCTTAAAAATGGGTAGTACATTTATCCTTAACTTAGGTAAAATTATCTTAATACTAATGTTATAACAAAGTGTGAAATATCACATGGAATTTACTAAAACTTTATCTGAAACATAAAACAGCCTTGTATGGGTGCACTTTTGTACCAATTTAAAGTTAAAAGGTTGTAAGTCAAACCATTATAAGTCAGAGACTGTCTGTATGGCTTATTGTTAGTGATGATTAAAAAAAACAGACTTTGTTAGCAAAAATATAATTTTAACAGTTTTCAACTGATAAACAATGGCTTTCAATTTGCAATGATCAGAGTGTCCATCACTTATAAGGGTTTCAATGCTCTTTGACAGCAGCTTTGTACCACAGTAGTCAAGTCTTCAGATACCGCCTGAATTCCCTATGAAGTGTGAAACAAGTGTTGAATAGATTGGCTGGTGTTGATGGAGAACAGAAGGCAAGAGATAAATCAGACATGACTCTGTCCTCAAGTTGTCTATAAGTGAATTAAGAAAATCCTGGGGGCCATAATCAATCCAACATTCCTTTCCCTTCCCTCCACAGGCAGATTCTTAACATAATCCCCATCATAACTCCTCATGTGCTTGCCTTTCCATGATCTGGTGCCCTTGAATGTAGGCAGGACCTATGACTTGTTTCTCATGAAAAGAACACAGCAGCATGGCATGATGCACATGCTATATGTCATGGATCTGTTGTGATGTTATGTACATTTATTGAAATGGTTGGAGACTCTCCTCTACTGGCTTAGAGCAACCAACCAGCCATGTAAAGGAATGCCATATGTTCAGAAACTGCAGGGGTTTTCTAATTACCAAAGTTGGCCCACGCAAGAAAGTGAAATTCTCAGTCCTACAACCACAAGAAACTGAATTTTGCCCAGAAGCAAAGTGGGTTTGCAAGCATCTCCTAACCCAGTGAAGCTTTAGCTGACAAGTCCATACAAGCAGCCTGTGTGAAGCTTTGAGGGACAATGGCATAGAGTTCCAATGGGCTATGCCTAGAATCTGGGCCCACAGAAATACAATAGCATGAGAAACTAATGCATACTCTTGAGTCATTGAGCTTAAAGCACTACTGTGAGATGATTTAACTGTAGACTTGATACAAACTAGAATCACCAGGAAGAGAGTTTAATGAGAGATTCTCTACATTGAGCTGCCCAATGGGAATGTGTGTAGAGGACAGCATAACTGATGTAGGAGGACAGCCCATCGTGGGCAGCGCCATTCTCTAGGCAGGAAGTCCTGACCTGTGTAAGAGTGAAGAAATAAAGCTGAGCAGATGCAAGTAAACAGGTAAGCCTGTAATAGTCTCATTCTCATTCTCCTTCTCCCTCTTCCTCTCCCTCCATTCCTCTCTTTTCTTGCCTGTCTATGGGATGTAACCTGTTGTTTGAAGGTCCTGCCTTAATTTTCCCACATTAATGAGCAAGAACCTTGAATTGTAAGCTGAAATAAACCATAAGTTTATTCTCCTTAAGTTGTTTTTTTTTCCTCAATTTTTTTACTGTAACAAAAGAAAAGATACTAGGACATATTGCTACAGAGTAAGAGATAATGAATACACTTTCCTAATACTTCTCAAACTTCTAACAAATTATGACCATACAAACAAATTCAAATATCCTAAGCATCACATCATCAAAGGTGATATGATACTCTCATCTATACATTGGAGAAATCCAGAATTGGTCAGACAGACACAAGCTTTGGTAAGACTGGGGAGCCAATCTGCAGACAATATTGCCTTAAATGGGAAGAATGGACACCTGGTTAACAGATCAAAAACTAAAGATCAGCATAAGTCTCACCTTTTACACTCTCAGAGCAAAGATCGTGGTTTCCTGGCTAAAGGTGCAGACTGAGTGGCAGGGGACAGAAGTCAGGACAAGTAAAACTTGAAAGGTCAGGAGTATCACAAAAGTTGGTGACACAGACAAGTTGAAGGCATAGGGAAAAGTGTCATTCTTACTTATCCAAAGAGAGTAAAAAGTACATAAACTATAGGGAAAATACAACCCTTTTATTTCAGATTTTAAAAACTCATCTTCTCAACTAAGAACTCGCCTGTAAGAGGAAGCAGAACTAAAGGCTCCTACCATGATCTCCCCAGAAGTCCCATCACCACAGACTCATTATAACACAAATATTTTCACAAATGTAGCGGAAATGATGTTTGATACATTTTTATCAGGATAATAAATATAGGTAGGTTTTTTATAACTTAACAAATGAAAGAAAAAAGTACTCAATTTTCAATATACTTATTTATGGTTAACTTTTAAAACTGTAAGATAGTAATCTGTTATTAAAAAATGAGTGATAAAATCTATGTCTAGAATTACTCAGTTTTCTCCTTTATTAAAGGAAATTTACAATTTCATTTCATTTTACTTTTCTATAGAAGGAGAGTAAAAATCAATAAGTATTTCCAAATAGGTAGCTTTTAACCTCTTTGGGGACAGGCTAAAATTACCTTTGACTGCACACTTTTGGGGGGGATTCATCTCTTAGTATTTTTTTATTTTTTTAATTAATTTATTTACACTCCATATTTTATAGCCCCCATCAACCCTCCAACTGTTCTACATCCCATACCTCCTCCCCACCCCCTATCTCCACACAGATGTCCCCATCCCCCACCTCACCTGACCTCAAACTCCCTGGGGCCTCCAGTCTCTTGAGGGTTAGGTGCATCATCTCTGAATGAACACAGACCCAGCAATTCTCTGCTGTATGTGTGTTTGCTGCCTGTTTGGTGGGCCAGTGTTTGAGATATCTTGGGGTTCAGATTGAGACTGCTAGTCCTCCTATAGGGTCGCCCTTCTCCTCAGCTTCTTTCAGCCTTTCCCTAATTCAACAACAGGAGTCAGCTGCTTCTGTTCATTGATTGCATGCAAATATCTACATCTGACTCTTTCAGTTACTTGTTGGGTCTTCCGGAGTATGGTCATGCTAGGTTCCCTTTTGTGAGTGCTCCATAGCCTCAGTAATAGTGTCAGGCCTTGGGACCGCCCCTTGACTGCACATTTAAGGGAGAGTTGTTTTAATTTCTTTTAATTATATACAATGTTAGGCTTTTTTGCAAATCATTACCTGTTGAGATGTACTTTCCTTGACAATTTGGGGGAGATAAAACATTCATGGTTAACTGAGAAAATTGCTCCCAAAACATTACTAAGTGCATAAGCACATTTCCAAAACCACAGGAAATAAAATCAAAACAAATGCAAAGAACATGCATTTACTTAAAGCCTGAGCACATGCATAGAGACAAATGTGCAAAGCATAGCTTGCCAGCACCCCACGGCGCCTCCAGGTACATCTCTCTGAATGCCCCATTTGTGAACATCTAGGTCAGCCCTATGGCTGACAAAACAATGCCCTAAATAGGGCATGAAAATAAATGAAATGTACTTTAATGTAAGCCAATATATCTTCCAGATCAGGGCAGCACCACACACAACAGTGTTTCTAAGCCAGCATCCAGGAACTGGAAACAAAGAGTGTAAAAGGTATGTATAGGGACTTTTGAAAATAAATATATAAAATAACTAAACAGAGTAAATGAAGGGTGGTCTACAAATCTCTTCCGCTTCAGGCAGGGGCAAGACTCATGCGCTGGTATTTTATCTGTTGTTTGCAGCTACAAGTCCTTTCTAGAGAGTCAGGCTCATAAACACAAATAATAGTACAAAGCACAATCAAGTGTTACTTAGAATACATGTTTGAAAAGACTGATTGACCCACAACAGAGGTTGTTACATCAAACTGGCTGGGAGGAAGACACTGATATGCACAAAATCATCCTTATGTATAGCTCAGATTCTACTAACAATTTAATTACCTCATAAGAGATAGCGTCTCCACAGACAATAGCACAGAACGAGGAACAAGAAGAATAGGAGAGCTACACTTGTAGCTCTCTACCTGCGAATCCAAACCCCTTTGCGGGTCCAAAGACCCCTTTCACAAAGGTACCCTGCAAATCATATGTTTACATTGTTATTCATAATATTAGCAACATTATAATTGAGAAGCAACAAAATAAGTTTAGGGTTGGAGGTCGCCACAACCTGAGGAGCTGTACTAAAAGGTCACAGCATTAGGAAGCTTGAGAACCACTGGGCTGGAGTGGGGCACGAAAAAGAAAGAGAACGTCAGCTGTGATGAGAAAAGGCATCACACAGAGAAGCACGGGGGCTGGACTTTAAGAGACTGTGTGGAAAAGTGAGGAGTATCCCAGGCTTTGTTTCAAACAAAAGAAAATAAAAGCGCACACTTTCAAACTGACTGTGAAAGAAGTGTGTGTGCAAAATAGACTTCAAATCCTGAGATGTCCAAGACTAACTATATTTTCAAGGGTCTCCCCGGTAGTAGCAGAATATCTGATATATTGCCAATGCCCCCAAAAATATTAGAGGAATAAATGAGCAAAGGCAGTCAAATAAAATGAACGGCTCAATTTGCATAGCAAAGAAAAAAGATGCAAGTATCAAAATTCATGAAGATCATGAAAATCAAAATTGAGAACTTTTACTTGATTTGATTGTAACAGGAAGTGTCTGATTTTGGGGAAGAGTAAAGTACAATTGGGTATGTATTTAGGAAGAATATCTAAAAGCAAAATATATAGCCAATTGTAGTAGGAGGCAATGAAGATAATCAGGAAACCATTATAATAGTCCAGATCAAACATAACATGGCCCTGGACTACAATAAAATAAAATAAAATGAAATAATAAAAAAAGAGAGTAAAAAGAAAAAATATAACCTCATAGAGATTACACAGAGATCGAATCAATAGGGTAATCAGTCATCCATTCAGCAAACAGCTTTTAAGTATGCACTACTGATCTACCAAACACTGCTAGGAGATGTAAATGGGGGGAAAAAATAAATAGAGCACACATAGTCCATTACCTCCAAGAACTGACAGTCTCAGGATTGTGTCTCTGTGAAAGCAGCTGAAGTGAAGACAGTGAGGTACCAGGTCTCACAAGTCCTGAGTCTAAGACACTGGAAGTGAAGAGCAACATCCAAAGAAGATTAAGATGGGGAAGATGATAGGTAGAAAATGGGGTGTGGAGAACTTTAAAAAAAAAAAACTTGCTGTGGCAAAATGTCCAGGTTCATCAGATAATTGCACATCTGAGAACAGGAGAATACATCAGGACTCAGCACATGCTATCTGGGAAATATCTGGACCTAAGATTGAAAATGTAGAAAAGTGTAGAAAGTAAACAAATGGAGGAAGGGTAGAAAAACATCAAAAATCAAAAATCAAGCCAAGATAGAAGAAAGTAGAAAGACAGACGATCATCCAGACAGAGAGAAAGAACCATAGGCATGAACCATCAGGAGCATGTTTTCCAGCAAAGAATCAATAACATTAAGATATCAGTAAGCTGATGAGTTTGTGCCCAGCCTGGACTATGTAAATGTGATTCTGTCTCAAAAAAATCAGATAAGAGATAATGAAAAATATTTTAAAGATCAGAACCTTATATTGTACAAATTGCTAGTAATTAAGAGAAGGAATACAGGAAAAAATATACTACCTGCAGCATTTTTTTAAAAGATACCTTTGTCTGGAAATTAGAAAAATAGAAGAAAATGTGAAGGCAAAAGACAGCACTTATGCCAGCTGTTTACTTTGCCAAAATTAGTATCATTCTAATTTAGCCACAAAGCGATATATTCTCAGATGTGGGTTTCTTGAAAACCTTCTTCCAGATGGCTACACATCCCTGGAGTGACAGCACCCAGCCCAGCCCTGCACATTCTGGGAATTCAATTAAACGCTGCTGACCATCTGAGAATTCAGAGCCTGGAGTAGCTGACTCAATATAAACATATGGCTTTGTTCCCACCAGAGGAAAACTTTAGTCACAGTGTTCCCCTCCCCAACACTGTGCTTCCTCGGAAATGTAGGAGAAAACAGAAGTAAGCCATGGTAAGATCATGTCACAAAGGATTAAAGAATGGACAAATTGCAGAATCCCAACTTTCTCTACTATAAAAAAGCAGAATTGTCCAACCGGAATCAAGATACTCCCGGAGGACCCAGCCATACCACTCCTGGGCATATATCCAGAAGATTCCCCAGCATGCAATAAGGATTCATGCTCCACTATGTTCATAGCAGCCTTATTTATAATAGCCAGAAACTGGAAAGAACCCAGGTGTCCCTCAATGGAAGAATGGATACAAAAAAATGTGGTATATATACACAATGGAGTACTATTCAGCCATTAGAAACAATGAATTCATGAAATTCTTAGAGAAATGGATRGAGCTGGAGAGCATCATACTGAGTGAAGTAACCCAGTCTCAAAGAATACCCAAGGCATGCACTCACTGATAAGTGGATATTAGCCTAGAATCTTGGAACACCGAAGACACAATACACCTACCAAATGCTGTCCAACAAGAAGGAAAGAGTGGACCCTGGTTCTGGAAAGGCCCAATGCAGCAGGGAATACCAGAACAGGGAAGTGGGAAGGGGTGAGTAGGGGAACAAGGGGAGGGAAAAAGACATATGGGACATTTGGGGGGTGAGGAAACCAGGAAAAGGGAAATGAAATGTAAATAAAGAATATATCCAATTAAAAAAGGAAAAAAACAGTATAAGTACATCTTTCTTAATTTTATTCATTCAGATCAATATCCACCAAGCACTGAGCTTCAGAATTCTAAAGGTGAGGGAGTCATACTCTAAAACTCTCCGCTAAGGATCAGGGGTTGGAGGACTAAAATGATGTAAAGTGAAGTTAAGTAACATTAACCCTTTAAAGCAAAGAGAGGGTGAGAAAGCACCACCAAATGAAGTTTAAACCACTTGAGAACCACAGACAGTATTTACAGATAGAAAAGGACCTGATCAAGCTTAAAACATTTTATGATCATATACTAAGCATATATATATATATACATATGCATGTGTATATGCATGTGTGTTTGTGTATATATGTGTATATGTGTATATACACGCATATATGTATACATACATATATACACACATACGTATATACATATACACACATATACATATGTAGAATAGACTCAAATTCCAGAAAGACTCCAATACTCACCCTCTCCCAAGAATGGAGAGCAAATCCCCATTCTTAGTTAGCTGAATTTGGAGCCTTGTGGTAAGAAATCAGGAATGGGTTCCTACAGGAACCATTATTTCAGACAGAACTTAAAAGCATACAATTTTGTCCATCTAAGATGCTAAAGGAGAATATTTCTAGCAAAGCAGAATAAGACACAGACAGGAATAAGGGTCAACGCCTGAAGAATGGTGAGTCGTTCAAATAAACTCAGAACAAATTACAAAGTAAAGAGAAGCTGAAAGTAAACTCTAAGAGAGAACACTGAGTCAAGAGGCTACAGTACCCAGCCAGGCAATTCGCTTGATAATTAACAGTAACAAAAGACAGGCAAGCAAGTCAAAAAAAAAAAAAAATGGGTTTGGAATTGTAAGAGAAACTCATCCCGGCTTTATCCCTTTCACCCTCCAATCGAGGGCCTGGAAAATATGGCTCACAAGCCAGTTTCAGACTGCCATCTGTTTTTGTAAACAAAAGGCTACTGGATCACAGCCACGCCCATCCACTCACGGGCTGTCATGTCTGTTCAACCTATTAAAGCAAGCACAGCACAGCTCACGAAATCTAAAACATTAGCGGTCTACCTCTTACAGACAAAACTGCCAACACTTCTCTAGCCACTGTTACGACTCTTTCATCTGTTTTTGTATCTAGATAGTAAAGGTATTATTATATGTACGTTTCTATTTTCAAGGTTGTCATCTGAATTCATAGTGTAGTATTTGAGACTGACTCTCTTACCCCAGAGAACCGTCTTTCCTTTCTCCTCATGCCCCTTCCCCAACTCACAAACTCTCTTCTCCTGAAATGGAAAGGCATGGAAAGCAGTTGTAATACTGAAGAAATTCTAAGCAGACCACGCCTAGGACATTGCTGCCAACTACACACTATTCTTTGTGCTGAGTCATAATGCATATTTTCCATTCTTGAAAAGGATTCTTGTTATGAAGTTAGCAACGATCATTTGTTTGTTGGGCTTCTTAGTTGCTTAGGTTTCTATCACTAATTTTCCCAAGTCCATTCAACATATATCATTTTTTCCCAACTACTCAAGCACACCCAGCACTCCATTGTTTCTGTTTAGAACTCCCCTTCGAAGGCTCTCATCACCCTCTGCTCTTCTCTCAGTCTGGATCATCTGCTTTCGCAGCCTATGGACATAGGATGCTACCTGGAATTTCTTTTCTCCTGTCTCCCATTTTGAACCTCATATTTTCTAAATCTTTCTCCTTATCCTTTCCCCTGCTCTCTGGACATTCATCCTCCAGAAGCAGTCTACACATGACACGGAAGATATTTTTCAGTCCTTTCAAGTCTTACAATTTCTTTCTCCAGCATCATCTCTAATTGATATTCTGAGTCAAATGCAGAAATCTATGTTCAAAATGACTTTCTTCATAATCTTGGAAGTGTGGTATACCAACTCTACCATCCAGTGACACTCTGAAAATTCTGATGCCTTTCTTCTGTCCAGTTGTCTCTATGTGACTTAGTTTTGTTTTCTTTTGTCTCATTTTATATTTTTTTCCCTCAAGATTTTTTGGATCTTCCTTCGATCCAGCATGTTCTGACATTTCAGGATATGGACTGATAGTCTTTTCCTGCACTACGTATGGAGAAACCATTTTCACATAGAGATTTATAGCCACCCATGTTAAGAAATCATCTTATTATCTCTGTGACAATCCATTCCTTTTTCCTGCTTCCTGTTTGTATTAGTTGTCAGTTGTATTAATGGTACTGCAGAACAAACCATCCCAAAACTCTGTTGCATAAAATGAAGACTCTTTAAAATTGTTCCAGAGTCTATCAGTCAGCTAGGCAGACCTGCTGATCTTGTCTGGGCTTGAGTGATCATTCTTTCTTGGTATTGACTAGACCCTCACCCCCCCCCACACACACACACACAAAATTACAGAAGACTGGCAGCCATTAGCTGAATCAATGATATTAGGGAGAACAGAGTTCTGTTGCCTGAATTCCATTATTGAGAATGCTCTCATCATAATCATAGAAGTTACAGATAGAAGTTAGAAATGGTCTATTATTTTCATGATTATAGAAGTTACAAAATGTTCTATTATTTTGGGGTCTCTGTTGTATCAAGTTTTCTATAATTCTATTGACCAAATTAAGTCCCATAACTGAGTCCAGGGTCTCTGTTGGAAGACCACCGAAGGATACAGGCACATGGAGCTGTGTATCTTGAATTTCTCCCATTTGTCCCTTATTCTCCTTTCTTCCCTATGTCCTCAATGGTTGACTTGTTTTCTCCTCATGTTGCTTTTGTCACTGTTGAAATGCTTGTAGATTTATTCAATGTTCTCTTAATACGTGTAACTTATAGATGAGTTCTTTTTATAGCATTTATTCCTGTTTTAAGGTTACAATATCTTCCCTACTGCTCTAAGAAGATCAAAAAAGGCTTTGCGAGGAGTGAAGTGACAGATTTCCCGGTATACCACATGGAATTGGGGAACAGCATCTATCTTGCTCTAGAGGTTCCTGCACTTCCCTCAACACTCCATTTTTCTGCTTCATATGTTACTCCTAACTTCCATGAGCTTCCCAATGTGACTCTCCAAAGGGCTTGCTTCTCATCTGCATTTCCCCCCACAGGTACTTGAGGCTTCTCTCTACAGACTCAGTTACTGTTCTTCCTCTCACCTTCCTTCTTCCAAAACATTTGATAAGCTTTCTCATTAGCTATCCCAACATCTTTGTGTTGATATCCTTTAACTTCCCACTTCAGTGAGATCTGAGGAGAGGGTATAAGGCAAGTCCACTCTATGTGACACATCCAAATCTTTCATTTGACTTAGACACAGTGAGTTTGGAATAACACCACAATGGCAGAGCAGACAGATATCTAAGAGTTAGAAATACAAAGGAGAAACTCAACATAATGGATAGGGCTAGAAATATAAACTAGAAAGTTGTTAATATAGAGGTAGTTTCTACAACTATCAAAGAAAGTAATAAAATATTAAAGGTGACATAACCAGTGATAGTCTTTGGAAAGCCCTAGAGTAGATAAAGGAACCTATCAAAGTCCAAACAAAAACAATGATAAAACAGAAGTGTATGTCAGTTACTATCAAGTCACAAAATCAAAGGAGGTAACATTGTAAAGACTAGACCAGCTAGCCATGGTGGCACATGTCTGTAGACCCAACACTTTGGATGCTGAGGCAGAAGGACCTCAAGGATAGCTAGGCTGCATGTCAAGTTCTAGAGAAGGCTAAGCCATGGTGTGAGACATCATCTTAGGCAGGTTCTGTGTCAGAGGTGGTAACTAACATAACATGCAGATGAGAAACACAGGAAAGGAGAACGTGGAGGGGGAATTCCATCTGGTGATATTTAAGACAGCTGTTTCAACAGCATACGAATTCAAATGGTAAAAGGAGGCAGAAAAACAGTATGCACTGACTCTTCTTCATTTCTCAAGGGACCGAATTACAGAGTGGAGAAGCTGAAGGTAAAAACTGCAAGGCGAGAAGGAAGTAGAGTTTGGACAACTCCTTAAGGTCAAGGGAAAAAAATTAAGGGTCTCCCCCCAGAGTTCCTGGGCCTGGACCACCAACCAAAGAGTACACATGGAGGGACCCATGGCACTGGTCGTATATGTGGCAGAGGATGTGACCTTGTTGGACAGCCATGATGGATCAGTGGGAGGAGCAGCCTTGGGCCTGAGGGTGCGCGATGCCCCAGTGTAGGGGAATGCCAGGGCAGGAAGATGGGAGTGGGTGGCTGGGTGGGGGAGCACTTTCATAGAGGAAGGGGAGAGATATAGGATAGGGGGTTTCTGAAGGGGAGACCTGGGAAGGGGATAAGATTTGAAATGTAAATAAAGAAAATATCCAATAAAAAATTTCTTAAAAGAAAACTTGTGGTCTCTTTGGGTTTGGTGCTTTCTTAAGGAAAAATAATAATAAAACTAACTTTGAGCAGGAACACAGAAGGAAATATGAGGAAAAATAAAGAAATAAACAGAAAAATTAAAGGTAATTAATGAAGACTTGGTTTTTAATGAAGAAAGGTTTTTAAAGAAGCATTGGTGCAGGCACCTGCCTGAGATGGGCAAGGCATTCATGGTAAGGTTCAGAGATCAAGGAAAAAAATGAAGAGTAGAGGGGGGTAGAGCTGTGGAAAATTCCACAAGAGCAGAGTCCAGATGTCCTCAACCTCTCCTAGGTAAGAAATTGGGTTAGCTCTGAGAGCAACTATAGCAGAAATGGAGTTTATGGAGAGTAGAAAAAGGCTTGGAACAGCTGCTCGGGTAGATGTAATCGGGACTTTATGGGAGGTTTATTTATTTATTGGGTATTTACCTAAGCCATAGCAGCAGCAGGAAGGGTCCCGATGCAGCCACCCTGAATTTGTGGGGGAGATTCAACTGTTAACAAAACCTACGTTTGGAGGTCGCGGTATTTCCATTCCCACCAACAGGAACTCTCACACTAGAGAGTCGCTTGGTGGATATGAAGCAGATGAGGGTGGGTGATGGAGATAAAATGTCACAATAGAAACAAAAAACTTTATTAACTTAGTAGATTTCCTTTCTCATTTTACTTTTAAATGCAAAACAGTACCTGAGACTATACACTTCCTCAGCGTGCAGAAGGCATAGGTGTAGTTCTCAGCACTGAAAACATAAAAATTATATATAAAACTACATAAAAATGTATTTCCAACCCAAGAGCTCAGTCAACATTTATCCCTCACTCCTTTCCAAATGACTCCTAATTCGGACATTGAGACCTTCAAAGCTCTCCCCAAGGTATGCCCAACTAATTAAACTCCAATCTCCTTCCCCCAAACACTATTTGTCAACTGTGGTTTTAAATAGTTCGCATTCCGTGCATAGGAGTTCATATTTGCAAGTGCAAATTTGCTTCTTAAGAGTTTATCTCTGCCAACCAGTTTTCACAATTAGGTCATTTTTTAATCCACCTTCATTTTGGAATTCATATGAAAAGATGTAACATGTATAGGGCTACCTAGAATTATTATAGGGCTACCTAGAATTATTATAGGGCTACCTAGAATTATTATACGGCTGCCTAGAATTATTATAGGGCTACCTAGAATATTATAGGGCTGCTTAGAATTATTATAGGGCTGCCTAGAAGTATTATAGGACTACCTAGAATACTATAGGGCTGCCTAGAATTATTATAGGACTGCTTAGAATTATTATAGGGCTGCCTAGAATTATTATAGGACTGCTTATAATTATTATAGGGCTACTTAGAATGATTGCCCATTTACTGTTTGTTTCTATTAATATTGTTGCTGTTTGCTGCTGCTGCTGTTGTTGTTGTTGTTGCCTTTAATACAAGGTCTTGATCCATACCCCAGGCTGACCTCAAACTCATAATCCTCTTCCCTCATCATCCTGAGTACAGGGATTACAGACATGCACCATCGCACAGAATTTTCCTCGTCTTTGGCCAGCAGCATCCACTTCCCTCAATCCTCTAAGAGCAATTTCACCTCCAGGGGACACTTAGCAATGTTTACACATAAGTTTGTTGGTTTTTGTTTTGGTCTTTGTTTGGATTTTTTTCCTTACTTTCTTTGTTTGGTTTTTTTTGGGGGGGGATTCTCTTTTTTTCTTACATGTATGTATGTATGTATGTATGTATGTATGTATGTATTTTGTTTTGGTTTTTTTTTTTTTGCCTTCTGGTTTTGCTTTAGTTTAGGTTTGTTGTTACTTCAGTATCTATCTGGCACTGCCCTGGCATGCTCTGATCCCACAGTGCAATGGACAGCCCCCCCACCATCCACAACAATTAATTATCTCAGCCAAACTTAGCAGAATCAAGGTTGAGAAATTCTGCTCCAAAACTATTACACTTCACCTGTGCCTATAGTAGCTCAAGGATCATGAGGAATCTGTCTTGGCTTGAGCTCACCCTCTCTTCTGCTCTGTTATCCTTTGTGTTCTCAGGCCTTTTGTCTGCCTGAGCATTGGTATCTTGCCCTTTTCTCAGCAGGGCTACGGTAAATTGATCTTCAGCTCCTTGGTTCCTTGCTGACACTTGCCACTTGTGGCACTGGTTCTGTGTGCTTCCTAGATGCCCTGGGCTTGTGTGGCATCACAGAAGAACCAGCCTGATCTAGTTTTAATTACCTATTGAGCCCAACACCCCCAGGTAACAATACAGCTTAACACTGTACATCAAAGCAACCTTAAAGGGTCTATTCCTGTCTTCCCTTTGCAGTTCCAGCATTCTGTCTTTCTTCAGTCACCTAAGGGGCTGTTGCTGTCTCTAGAATAGTAGCTACAGGCTTTACACTTTATTATATGCTTGCTAGAGGAAAAAAATGAACCTATAGCCTGCAGTCACAAAGAGTACAGTTTTAGAATGACTAAATTCTAGATCTTTCTCACAGTTAAAAAACTGTTTATCAAATACTGTGCCAAGCATTGAGAGTTAGGGGAACTAGGGGAACAAGGGGAGGGAAAAAGACATATGGGACATCTGGGGGGTGTCAAAAACAGAGAAAATCCTTCCTGAGAGCATAAATAACAGTCTCAAAACACATTAATGGCTGAGTTCGTGAGCAAATGTGTAAAAGAGAGGACAAGATTTAGGGGCGGGACATAGTAAGCAAGGTCATCATGTGAATTAAAGCTTCAGTGTTCTACTATATCTCCTTTCTTTTCTTCCCCTGTAAATGTCCTTCTCACTTTGCATGCTGATTACATAGCATCTTTAATGAGTTAATCATAACTCCACAAGACAATCTATGCTGAAAGTCTTTGCTTCACAGCTTTGCATTGAACTAAACTTCTAACAGACCTAGCCCCTGGTGTGTATAACCCTAGGCTGATACTAGGTTCAAATACATTTTGTACGCTCTCTAGAAGCTTGCATCAGTATCCATCTACCCAGCCAGTACTTGAGATTTGTGGCTGTTAAAATGGTTATACAGCTTGGAGGAATGTCCCCTCAAAAGGACATGAAGTAAAGGCTTAGCTGCCAGTCCGTGGTGCTATTGTGAGATGATGGAGCTTTTACGAAGCAGGGCTTAGAGGGAGGAAATTAGGAGTGAGGAAATCCCCTTGAGAAGAATATTAAGATCCGATACAAATTGGCTGACCAAAATCTCATAATCTCTTATGTCTTCTCTTTTGCTTAATTTTTCTCTCACTCCCTCTATTTCATAAAAACCTTTGTCCACTTTTTCATTCATTCAAAGACATTAAGAACTTACCACCCCCCTCAAAATCTCTCGTAGACCTCTTTAGACCCCATCGTGAAAAGAAGACATGATGGTCCCAAGCTCACCTTTACCCTAATATAACTTATTGTCCTTGTGTGAGAATGAGTTTCCTCTCCCACCTGCATCTCTGGTCATGTTCATCAGTGACAGAGATGCAAATTTTTTCAATAATTTATTTAACTCACATTACATCCTGATCATAGTTCTCTTTCCCTTCTCACCTCCCAGTCCCTCCTCGAGTCTCTGAAGAAAGAAACTGAGGAGGATTTCAAAAGATGGAAAGATTCCCACGGCTCACGGATCGGCAGGATTAACATAGTAAAAATGGCCATCTTACCAAAAGCAGTCTACAGACTCAATGCAATCCCCATCAAAATCCCAACACAGTTCTTCACAGACCTTGAAGGAGCAGTTTTTCATCTGGAAAAATTATTTCATATTGAAAAACAAAAGACCCAGGATGGCTAAAACAATCCTGTACAATAAAAGAACTTCCAGAGGTACTACCATGCCTGACCTTAAGCTGAACTACAGAGCAATAGTAATAAAAAAAATAAATAAATAAAAAACAACCTGCATGGTACTGGTATAGAACAAGACAGGTTGATCAATGAAAATAGAATGAAAGAGACCTATAGATTTTGAGTTACGCAATCCTGGATTTTAAATCCAACACTGCTACTCGATTGAGCTATCAAGCTCCTCTAGGTCCTTGTAAGCTCCTCCTGTATCCTGTAAGCTAATATATCCACGGCAGTGAAGACAACACCTAGTACTCTAAGAAACTATAGTCAATTGTTCTCTCTAGTGACTGCTAAACAAAGCTATGTTCTCAGTCAGTAATTAATCTCATAGGATACAGTCCAAATCACGTCACTGGTACATGCCATATTCCATACGTCCTCACTGTTTATTCGACAAGTAATTCTAGGACTATCTTACATGACTTATGCATGAAACAACAGTACGGAATTTCCGCAGATAAACAAGCCAACATGTCAGACCCGAAGGAACTCAGTGCTCTAGTGAGATGGCAAGCACATAAACAAATAAATTACGACGCGCTGTCCTAAGTGCTAAAAATAGACACATGCATACAAAATGCTACAGACACGGGTCAAGCAAAGCTTTCCAGAGGTGACGAAGCCAGAGGAGTCTGTCAGGACAAATGAGCTTCACTGAGCATATAACAGCAAGATGGCCACTCCAGGGGGGCAGCACCGGGAAGCTCAGAATTCCTGCAGAGGCTTGTCAGGTATAAGAATCGATCAGTTATTTGCAGACAACAGTATAAAAAAAACGGATGGGAAAATGGAGGCAGGTGTTAGAATGATCCAAGTCACAAATGGCCACCAATAATATGCCAGAAAGTTTGGATTTAATAAGTCAACAAGCAAGATGCTTCAGAGCCACTCCTCCTGGGGCCACAGAGGAAAATGGGTCTGCAGAATAGGAGCTCAAAGGGCTGACAGTGAATGAAAGTACATGAGAGAGAGAGAGAGAGA